>BLSH010264060.1:307508-317890 GCA_018402905.1 Glandirana rugosa
GAACACGAAAGTGACTCGGGGGCCACAGTAAACCCTTACGGGGGTCGTCGCGCAGATGGTCGTACGCGATCATCAGCGCGTAGAAGGCTAGTGCGAGGTGTGGGCATCACTGGAGCGTGGCTGGGGGGATACGGAGGAAACAGATGATACACCTCCCACAGAGGACAGCTTGTCTTTGCCTCTGGGCAGCCTGGCACACATGAGCGACTACATGCAGCAGTGCCTGCGCAACGACAGCCGTGTTGCCCACATTGTAACTTGTGCTGATTACTGGGTGGCCACCCTGCTTGATCCCCATTACAAGGACAACATGCCATCCTTAATTCCCTCACTGGAGCGTGATCGGAAGATGCGCGACTACTAGCGCATGCTGGTAGACGCGCTGCTGGGGGCATTCCCAAATGACACCGGGGGCTCAGTGAAAGCACAAGGTGAAGGCAGAGGAGGAGGAAGAGGTCGCCAACGCAGTTGTGTCACCGCCAGCACCTCAGAAGGCAGGGTTAGCATGGCCAAGATGTGGAAAAGCTTTGTCAGCAGCCCGCCAAAACAAACAGCACCACCAGCTGATAGGCAACATCTTAGCAGGAGGCAGCATTTCAGCAACATGGTGGAACAGCATGTGTGCACACGCCTACACGTACTGACTGATGGGTCTGCCCCATTCAACTTCTGGGTCTCCAAATTGGGCACATGGCCTGAGCTTGACCTTTATGCCTTGGAGGTGCTGGCCTGCCCTGCAGCCAGTGTATTGTCTGAACTTGTGTTTATTAACCACTTCACCTCTGGAAGCATTTCCCAGTTTAGGACCAGAGCACCTTTTTGCGATTCGGCACTGCATCGCTTTAACTGACAATTGCACGGTCGTGCGACGTTGTACCCAAACACAATTTACGTCCTTTTTTTCCCACAAATAGAGCTTTCTTTTGGTGGTATTTGATCACCCCTGCGTCATTTCTGATCACCGCTATAAACAAAAGAAGAGTGACCATTTTGCAAAAAAAAATCAAATTTCTTAGTTTTTGCTAAAATTCCAATCCAAAAAAAAATATAAAAAGACATTTTTTTCACCGGTTTTGGCCGATTTATATTCTTCCTCATATTTGTGATAAAAAAAAAATCACAATCGGCATTTATTGATTGGTTTGCGCAAAAATGGCCGCGTTTACGGATGGTGAGAATTCATTTCTAGGGTTTTTATATTTTTTTTATTGTTTACTAGTAATGAGATTTTAAATAGATTTTTAGCGGTACTGCGATATTGCAGCGGACATGTCGGACATTTTTGACACTTTTTTGGGACCAATGACATTTATTCAGCGATCAGAAATTTAAATGTCCACTGATTACTGTATAAATCACATTGGCAATTAATGGGTTAACCTGCAGGGGGAGATATAGGGGTTAACTGTGTTCCCTGGGTGTGTTCTTACAGTGAGGGGGTTGGGCTACCATGGGCATGAGAGATCTAACTGATCCCAGTGAGAGGGATCAGTAGATCTCCCATGCTGCACTGTCAGAATGGGGAACCGCCGTGTTTACATCGGCGTTTCCCCGTTCTTTGCCTGTGGCCGCTCATCGCGGCTCGCCGGCGGACATCGGGTCCGCCCGAGCCGCGGCACACTCCTCAGGAGTGCGGTGGGTGCGCGCGCGCCCCCTAGCGGCCATTCGCAGATCACCTTCTTTTTACGGCAATTCACAGCCAGCGTCCTCACTGCCGCCGTAAATATGCGGTAGGCAGTGTGGAAATTGTTAAAATGAACCAGGCATGGATCCCACAAAATTTGTCTGTACCTTGTGCAGAATAGATATTTATACCGGTCTCACACAGCCATTGGTATACTAAAGTGAACTTATTCTTTTTTTGAGGCCTCCTCAACCTCCTGCTCCACATCCACCTCCTCCTCCATTTTTTTTTTATGTGATTTTAAGTTATTTCCCTATCCACATTTGTTTGCAGGGCATTTGTCCTACTCTTACCCCCATTTTGCTTCCTTTTGCAGCCCTTTCCAGGACTTTTTTAGAACCATTTTAGTGCCCAAAAGTTTGGGTCACCATTGACTTCAATGGGGTTCGGGGTCAAGTTCGGGGCTGAACTCTAACTTTTTCGCAGTTTGTCCGAACCCGCCGAACCCGAACATCCAGGTGTCCGCTAAACTCTAGTTATTACATTGCAGCCTTGAAAAAGTAGTAGCAATTTTAACCACCCCAACTCTGGAAGGTTTTACTCCTTTCATGACCAGGGCATTTTTTGCTATTCAACACTGCTCATTATAACTGGCGATTGCGCAGTCATGCAATACTGTACACAAACAAAATTTTGTATTATTTTTTTTTCACAAAAATAAAGCTTTCTTTTGGTGGTATTAAGTGTAGATTAATTAGTTTGTGTGAAAGTTATAGCGTCTACAAACTATGGTATATATATTTAAAAATTGAACGAATCTGATGTACTGACAGCCAATCTCATTTCTTAAGGCCCTAAAATCCAGGACTGTAAGAATTCCCCCCAAATGATCCCTTTTTGGAAAGTAGACAGTCTAAGGCATTTGGTAAAAGGCATGGCAAGTTTTTTGGAGTTGTAATTTGTTTTTTTTCAAAATCAAACTTTTTTACGTACTGTCACCAGTGAAGTACAGCGTCATTATATGACTGATGTGGCAGTGATCAGGCATACTGACTGGTGACAGTATGTTAAAAAATAAATAAACAAATAATTCTTTATTCGATTTTTAAACATATTTTTACATGGTTTACTATATTTTTTTACATACTTTCATCAGAGTAGTCCAGGGCCAATCACAGCATAAGAAACAATGTTGACATTGTGATCATGTGACAAATTGATCACTTGATCACCTGGTCCGAGTACCAGGATCTGCAATTTGGATCTGGTAGGCACATCGGTTGTGTGGGATGCACGCTGCACGCCCCTAAACCAGAGCAGGCAAAATCATGTACATGTACAATTTATTTTGCCTTCACGTGTCCCCCTCACAGCATTATATGTATTGTAACTGATTGGCAAGTGGTTAATAAAGAAATGGAGGACTTTTGAATAGTTGCTATGGATTACTTTGTATCAGTCAGAACGAGTGATATAGACAAACTTGATATTGCAACAAAATTATTGATTTCAGCTCAATTTACCCTAATACCAACCCAAACACTAACCCTAGCCCTTGGTTCTCCAACAAAGTCATATGATTACCAGTACTGACACAACACAACTATATGATAAACAAGGATTAGGCTAGTATATTGGAGTGAAATTCAATCCCTACTTCCTCTGATATGCTGGACTGATTAGCCATGAATGATCACTTTAAGAGAACTCCTCAGGCACACTCTGCAAAGCATTATAAAATAAATTACTCAATTTTGAATGTGTATACATGTAGCTGCAGTTTCTGTCAATTCATAAATCCTTCAGGGGATATTCTGGAGTATGTACCCCGCAAGCCCATTTGATAACCATCATTTATTTTCAAGAGCCACCAAAGTACATGCCTCAAGCCTGTTGGAACTATTGTTCCATATTCCTGCTTTGTATTCCATCACTGTTGCCTTTAAAACATCAGCAATGATAAATGACCAAAGCAGAGAAGCCTCATTTATTATTATTTATTATAAATGCTTTATTTTAATGTAGTTACAATGCAAAAAATATAACGTTAAAGTAAACAGACATGTAATGACAGCTATTTTATACATATATTAATAAGTAATCAATTCAAAGGTAGGATTGACGGTATTCTCACTTAAAAATGAGTAGTTAGGTTGGATTCCTTGGCGAGTCTATAGCTTGTATACAATGAATATCATGAACAAAGTTTCTGTACGTATTCCATAGTAGTATTAACTGAATGTACGGCATACCTGCTTAAAAGTAGCAGTAATCGGCAACCTATTTCAATGTTTTTGGGTAGCTAGACAAACCGGCAACTTAAAACCTTTGGCAGTGAGCAACCTTCAATCTTATTGCATACCAGTAAAATTTACAACATCTTTATCCCAGATGTATGGATGCACACATGTAACAGAAATTGAATTTATTTTAATAGAGAAAAGGGAAAGATCAATGATCATGTACGGAAACTCCCCACGTTTTAAAAGCACATGCAATGTTTATCTTAGTTTGGTTGTTTGTTACTACACCTACAATTTATTATGAGCAATGCTTTAATCTGTCGCAACACTTTCAGTTGTAAGGCTGTGCATAGCCACATATAGCTTAACGAGTATGTACACCCAACGTTCTATATTCCTGATATGTGCCTGCCGTACCATGTAAATGAAAGTATCCTGTTATCTTTGTATTGCTTCCTCTGTGTGAAATCCCTGGTGTTCCTGGCAGTCCCTCTGATTTCCTAGTAAAAACTGACTACACTAAGCAGGAGAGCACACCATGGTCAGTTCTCTAGTTATGCTGGTAACTCAGCCTGTTCTCCTCCAATGATCAGACTTGTCCTGACACCCCCCGTCACAGCCATTCACTGGGAAGCCCAGTGTGCTGTTGCTCCCCCCATCTCTTATGCAGCTGAGAACAGAGGGTATGTGATCATTTATCAAAAAGGGGAAAAAAGGGTATTTATAATGTTTTTTTATATCTATTCACAAATGTTTTGCCTTTCATTTCTGTTTTAAACTGAATTAGTTGTTTTACAAGATGATCATTTACAATCACTTTAAAGACTGATGCATCAGCATGCATACCTGTATTGTCCAAACATACATGTTAAAGCATTGTGCAGACTCTCCACCTTCACAAACAGAAATCGACTGAGAAACTCTGAAACCCAAAAATCCAGCACATGTGAATTTTTCTATGACACTGACAAAGCCCCCAGATATATGACGGCAGATATTTTACATAGAAACAGAAAGTATTGTTTAATCACTTCAATACCAGGCACTTACCCGCCTTCCCTCGCAGACCAATTTTCAGCTTTCAGTGCTGTCGCATTTTGAATGACAATTGCGCGGTCATGCTACACTGTACACAAACAAAATTTCTATAATTTTGTTCCCACAAATATAGCTTTCTTTTGGTGGTATTTGATCACCTCTGCTGTTTTTATTTTTTGTGCTGCAAATAAAAAAAGACCAAACATTTTGAAAAAAAAAAGTTTTTCTCTGTTTCTGTCACAAACTTTTGGAAATAAGTACATTTGACAGGCACTGATGAGGCAGTACTGATTGGCACTGATGAGGAGGCACTGATGAGGTGGCACTGACGGGCACTGATAATGAGGCACTTATAAGCAGCACTGATATGCAACACTGACAGGCGCTGATAGGTGGCACTGATATGCAGCACTGACAGGCACTGATAAGCGGCACTGATGGGCGATCGCGGGTTATCCTGAGTACGTCAATGGACGTCCAGTCAGGATAAATGAACCACCGCCCGGCCATCATTTGTCTATAGGCCGGGCGGGAAGTGGTTAAGCACAGTTGGATTCAAATGTAAAGAAAAAAAAGTCTTAAGGAAAATCCCTGTGTTGCCAGTAGCTATTGCCCTGCATATCATGTCTGATTAAAAACATATTATTGTGGAATATACCTTCACTAATGATACTTGCACAAATAATGTATTCATTTAATAAATTAAAACTTCTATCTTTAATCATTACCTTCTTGTTACCAAACAATTTTATTGCATGATTGTACAGTTCTATAGTCCATATCATTACTGTGCGTTAATGGAATTTCTTTTTTGTCATTTATTCTCTTAATCACAGGAGCAAAATGCTTAACATTTATTGCTTTTGGGACAAAGCATGACGAAATTTATCAGATAAGTCAGACAGTGTTTGCTTCAAATTGCCTAGGTGACCTTGAGGCCAAACACAGAGACCTGTTTTGGTCATTCAATTACATCTCAAGACTAAACCAGTCAGTACATGTGTCTCTATGATGCGTATGTACAATTTGTCCTTCTTTTTGTAAGAATGATGTCAAGAACTCTTCTTAATCCTCTTTAATCTTTAAAGAGGATATCTGCAGGGGAAAAGAAAAAACTTTTTAAACAAACTTTTACTAGGTCAGATGTGATTTTTATTTCTTATTGACTGCTAGTAATAATTAAATAAATAGAACAAAATAGTAGCATCTCTGTGGGTTTAAAGTATATCTTAAAGTATAACTATGGGCACAACTTTTTTTTTCATTTTGGATAGAGTAAGGGAGGGTTATAACCCCTGTCAGACATTTTTTTGTCCGCCATCTCTGTCCCATTGTGGAGATTTCCCTTCACTTCCTGTCCTGTAGCCAAACAGGAAGTGAGAGGATATCTCTGCAAATTAAAGGAATTTTTGGAGACTCCCAGCTCACCAGAACTAGACCAGACCCCATTAGAAGATTTCCCATCTATTACTTTTCTGGGGACAACCCAAAAATTGGGGATTTCTTTTTACTTTCACTTTCAATGATAATGGTAAACAGAACAAATGGAGTGGGTGAATCTCCTTAACAGGGGCACAGACAGCAATAACAACTGACAGGGGCTCTAATCCCTCTCCACTCTGTCCAAAACTTAAAAATAAAGTTTTGCCTTTAGTTATACTTTAACCACTTCAATACCAGGCACTTACCCCCCTTCCCGCCCAGACCAATTTTCAGCTTTCAGCGCTGTTGCATTGTGAATGACAATTGTGAGGTCATGCGACACTGTACCCAAATGAGATTTTTATCATTTTGTTCCAAAAATAGAGCTTTCTTTTGGTGGGTTTTTATTTTTTGCTCTACAAATGAAAAAAGACCGAAACTTTTGAAAAAAAAAGTTTTTCTTTGTTTCTGTCACAAAACTTTGTAAATAAGTACATTTTCTCCATCGCTGATGGGCACTGATGAGGCTACACTGACGGGCACTGATGAGGCAGTACTGATTGGAACTGATGAGGTGGCACTGATGGTGAGGCACATATATACAGCACTGATAGGCAGCAGTGATAAGCAGCACTGATGGGCACTGATAAGCGGCGCTGATGGGCACTCATAGGCGGCACTGATGGGCACTCATAGGTGGCACTGATGGGCACTCATAGGCAGCACTGACATGCACTGATAGGTGGCACTGATAGGTGGCACTGATAGGTGGCATTGATGGGTGGCACTGATAGGTGGCACTGGAGGGCACTGATAGGTGGCACTGGTGGGCTCTGATAGGTGGCAATGATAAATGGCATTTGTTTTTCAAAGAATTTATTGAGGTATTGAAAATGTTTTTTTTACAATCAATAAAGACATGGGGGCGCAGCAGTTTGGGCCATATTTTTCAATATAGTAGACTTGTAATGCATTATAAAACCATAACCGAGTTGATACAGTTATATCAGAAAGTACTAACAGAGGTTTTCTTGCTATAGCATAACGAAAAGGGAGAAGGGGGAGAACAGAAAAGTGGGGAAGCTGCATGTTGATGTATCACCGGTGCGGGGGGGGGTGTGCATTTGCTTGAACCTGCTTTCCCTTCAATAGGGTAGATAGGAATACGGAGAAGTAAACCCAAGTGAGCAGTGTCGCTGGCTCAAATAAAACTAACAGCACTATGAACTGTACTAGCAAGGCTACCTGAAGAACAGGGTTGGATGGACCTTGTGGCACGTCATATTCTATCCCCATAGCATCCCAACATCTATAGGGAGACTCTGGGCCAAGTACCTTGTCACTGTAGATCAGTGGTGATATAGAATGGGTAAGTCTAGCAGTGGGTGTGGCCCCTTTGTTGTTGATCATAGAGTTTCTTAAGGGTGTCATAATATTGGAATGGGAATCTGTCAAAGGATTCAGACTCTTCTTGGGATAGGGTTCTGAAGATGTACGCTTGCCATTTCTTGTAGAATTTAATTCTATGGGAGGGATGTGAGAGGTCTTCCAATATCCTTTCCCTGTACAGCAGTTGCAGGAGCTCCTTTTCAATTTGGGTTGTAGAAGGCTTGGCGGGCTTCACCCAGTTTTTGAGTATGATCCTGCGGGGTTGGGGGGTCCCAGTAGCCAAATACTAATAACAAACGATCTTTGGGTAACTGTAGAAGGGTAATGTTGAACATGTAGGCCAAAACTTGATCCCAGAAAGCTGATATTTGGGGGCAGTGCCATAAGCGGTGGGCTAGTGAAGGGAATTGTTGGGAACACAATGGATAGGTGGAGGCTTGAGGGTCATCCTTAACCTTAATAAAGGGGCTGAAGGCTCTCTCCAAGTTTTGCTTGGGTTGAGTTGCAAAACGGTGTTGTAACCTTTGTATGATTTCTCCGACATCCCCTCTATTTGGAAGTATTTAGACTATTTGGTCTTCGAGGAGGGTGGTGGAGTTGACATAACTGTTAGTTTCAGAGGTTTGTAGATATCCGAAATTGAGTATGTTCTTTGGCTTATCAGGGTTTAAAGCATTTTGATCCTGCTTTTCCAGTGTATTGTATAAAGCTTAAGTTGTGATAGTAGGCATGGGATTTTGCAACGAGAAGGTTTTGGCTAGTTCTTGAAAGGGTATGGGGGTTCCCGTGGTTATATCACAAATTGAGGCAAAAGTTTCCAGGCCCCGTTCCCCCCATATTTGAAAAGATTTATGTTCCAGTCCTGAGGGGAGGCCGGGGTGTCCCTTGATGGGAAGGTATTTTGAAATGAGTGGTGGTAATGTCAAGCTTGTGGGATTCCATGCTATGGCTGTGTCTCTGAGAAGAAGGTTGTTTTGTAGAGTGGGACATAGTGATTTCCATTTGGATGCAGCAGAGCGGGGAGTGCATAGGGGTGAGCCATCTTGGTTTCTAATTAATAGTTGGAATATTTGGAGGCTTTTGTTATCCAGTCTAGTCCAATTCGTAGTAGACATGCTAAATTATATAGCCTTAGATTGGGGAGATTTTCACCTTCCTCGCTCCTGGGGAGGTAAAGTTTCTTCAAAGCCACTCGTGCTCTCACCTTTCACCAGATAATTTGAGATATAGTACGGTTTAAGTATTGAACATCCTTGCGTTTTAATAACAGGGGGACCGTTTGTAATGGGTAGAGCAGTCTGGCAAAGCTGACCATCTTGATTAGATGACATCTCCCCAGGAGCTTGAGGGGAAGGTCCATCCAACTATTCAGTTCCCTGGATATCTTTTCAAAGAGAGTAGGGTAATTCGGAGAATATAGGGAGGCAGGGGTTTTACCGATTTTTATTCCTAAGTAGGTAATATGTTACTTGGTAACTAGGAAGGGTGATTTATCTAACCCGGTGGGGTTTCCATGGGGGCCCAAGAGAAGAATCTCACTCTTGCCATAGTTAATACGGAGTCCTGAGCAATTTTTAAAAGTGTCGAAGACATCCTTGATGGTATTCACGTCAGCCACTGGGTTTGCTGAGAAGATGAGAACATCATCTGTAAACAGTGTGAATCGAAGTTCTTCATTTTCGACCTGTATACCACGGAGGGGGGCCTTCTTCAGTAAGTGTCTGGATAAAGGCTCTAAGGCTAAGTTGAAGAGCAGGAGTGAAAGTGGACAGCCTTGTCTAGTGCCCTTGAATAGTCTGAATTCCTTACTGAGGAGGTCGGCTATGACCAGTTTAGCAGAAGGTAGGGCAAGCATTTGGCGTATGAAATGGGTGAAAGTACCATTGAACTCTAATTTGTTGAGAGGACCATGAAGAGCCAGTCAAAGTTGACATTGTCAAATGCCTTTTTCTGCGTCCAAGGTGATGATGACCCTGTTCTCTTTGGGGTGTTTATTAGCCTCCTCCAGTACCATCATCACTTTGCGGATGTTCAAAGAGGCAGTTCTGCCTTTGACAAAGCCTCATTGGGCAGGGTGGATCAGGGTGGAGATGATGTCTGCTAGTCTGTTGGCCACTATTTTTGATAAGATTTTGGCTTTAGGAGGGAAATGGGACGGTATGATCCCAGTTCTAATGGATCTTTGCCTTTTTTTTCCAATAGTTTGATGATAGCCTGATTACTGGTTTGGTGGTAAGTGCCCCCTCAACCATATTCCATTATATACCTTCAGTAGGGATGGGCTTAGAATATCTTTTAAGGATTTGTAAAATTTGCCTGTGAATCCGTCTGGACCTGGGGCTTTGGCAGATAGTACGGTTGACTTCTTCTCTGGAAATGGGTGCGTTTAATAATTCTAGCTGAGATGGGGAGACCTTTGGAAGGTCCAGGGCATCAAGAAAATTTTTTGCTAGTGTAGAGTAAGTGGGATGTCAGGTGCATATAAAGGAAGAGTTAAAGTCTAGCATGATTTGAGCTACTTCATGAGGTTTTGAGTGGATGTTCCCTAGTTTGTCTCGAAGTGAATTAATGAGAGTGGGTTTGTAAGATCCCCTGCAGAGTCTGGACAGTCATTTGCCGGCTTTATTGCCAAACCTGAAATGGGTGGCATCGGATTTGGCACGCTT
>BLSH010264060.1:334256-358377 GCA_018402905.1 Glandirana rugosa
TTGCGTTCGGGTCCCCATTGATTTCAATGGGGTTCGTTGTCCGTGCGATCGTTCGGGTTCCGTCCGGACCCAGACCCGGACTTTGTCCCGAAGTTCGGACGGACCAGCAGAACCTGAACTTCCAGAGGTTCGCTCAACTCTAGTAACAAGCCTGTAGTGGTAGCTTAAAGTGGAACTAAACTCGTTCAATCAAAATTACTTTTATCAATCCTTATGCTGCTAGCGTTAGCAAATAGATAGGAAGGTATATTTTATTTTATTGTTTTAAACATTTTTTTAACATTTCAGTTACTTATTGTTTCCTGGCCTAGGCTAAAATGCAAGTAAGCCATGAGGGCATTTCTTTTCTTTCATCTTGAGGAGAGGAGAAGAGGGTTTCTCATCTAAGCACTCCTTCCTGTCTGCATGCCTGAGCTAAGGACAGATAGATTGCAAGTAAATGCTACATAAATCATCTGCCCTTACTTGGGCACGGTTAGAAAAGCTGGGGGGAGGGGGTTCAAAGTGATTTTAACAACAAAAGTGAATAAACTGCACTCTGTGCTTAGATTAATATCATCAATAATATATCACACAGCTGCACCCAAAAGCTATAAATACTAAATGCTAGGTCAAAATCGTCTAAAGAATAGTTGCGCTATGTGAAGAGTTCATAAACGACCATAAACTTGTGTAGGGAAAATAATTTCATAGACATATTCAAAATGTAACCAGTTCAATGTGCTCAAACAATGGTGTCCACACAAGCTGCTGTAACTAAGTGTGATTAGTGAACCCACCATTTAGGTAAATCAAGCTGCTTATCAGAAATGGCGACCCCAAATTATAGGAGGTCTGACCTGGCACAGTAGTATAACAATGGATCTTCCAATCGAAGGGTGTCAACAGTATACCACATCAGACTGGAACTATGAAATTCTCATCCTGTAGGTCTATATGGCTCAATCAAAGAGACAGAGTCCTCCCATAGTGTGATACTGTTTAACCACTTCAGCCCCGGAAGGCTCCCTTCCTGACCAGAGCACTTTTTGCGATTGGGCACTGCGTCGCTTTAACTGACAATTTCGTGGTCATGTGATGTACCCAAACTGAATTGACATCCTCTTTTTTCCCACAAATAGAGTTTTCTTTTGGTGGTATTTGATCACCTCTACATCATTTCTGATCACCGCTTTAAACCAAAAAAGAACGACAATTTTGAAAAAAAAAACAATATTTTTTTACTCTTTGCTATAATACATATCCAAAAAAATATATATATAAAAATCAAATTTATTCATCAGTTTTGGCCGATATATATTCTTCTACATATTTGTGGTAAAAAAAAAATTGCAGTCGGCGTATATTGATTGGTTTGCGCAAAAGTTGCCATCTTTACATACCATGAGAATTAATTTATGTGGTTTTTCCTATTTTTTTTTTTTTTACTAGTAGTGGCGGTAGTAGTAGTTTTTATCAGGACTGCGATATTGCGGCAGACACTTTTGACACTTTTTTGGGACCATTGAAATTTATACAGCGACCAGAGCTAAAAAAAAAAACTGAATACTGTGTAAATGTCAATGGCAGGGAAGGGTTTAACCTGCAGTGGGCAATCAAGGGATTAGCTGTGTTCCCTAGGCGTGTTCTAACTGTTTCAGGGCTGAGATGGCAGGGGCATGACAGATCTAACTGATCCCGATGACAGGTATCAGTAGACCACTGTCATGCCCACTGACTGAACAAGGAACCACCATATTTACATCAGCGGTTCCCCTTCTTCCTCTCCAGAAGGCGATCACGAGTTGCCGGCGGACATCGAGTCTGCCCGACCTGTGGCCACACTCACACAGAGTGCGGCGGGCACAAAAGCGTGCCACTGGTGGCGCGTGCCCGCTACTGCGACTGCGCAGAACGCCGTTTATAGACATCAATCTGTGCAGTGGTGCCAACTTGCTGCCATTTATGTACGCGAGGCAGTGATTAAAATGTATGGTTAAAAGATGAAACGCTACTTACAAATTGAATCTCTTGTTAGCATGCAATAAATCCAAACACATGCGCTGCTGGTGTCAGCTTCAGCTAGGAGAGGATAACGTGAGCACATGCTCCACCGTATCTCAATGTACGTTTCGTCTGAACAGACGTTGTCAAGGGGATTTGAGCACACTGGACTGGGTACATTTTGAATACATCTCTGAATTGTTGTATTATTACATTTTGTATTTATTTATTTTTGTTCATGAACTTTTTCACACAAACATAACTGTGTATTTTCAATAACACAAAGTTACACTCTGGATTGGATACATTTTGAACACATCTGTGTACTTGATATATTGTTTTACCTTGGACTTATTTTATTTTCCCTACACATGTTTTTTATTGTGTATGAATTTTTCACATAGCATAACTATTCTTTAGACAATGAAGACATAGATGTATAGGTAAATTTGCTTAGAATATTAAAAATGAACAAAATAGTGTTTTTTTGTATGTGGTGCTCAGATACAATTAAGTTCCGCTTGAATGCAAAGATGAACCCTTACGCAAACCCATTAGCGATGTTAACAATCTAAGCCTAAGCATTGAGTTATGTGATCTCCATTGAACTGGCTGATCCTCCCCTTTAGCAGGAATTATTTAATGAAACATGCATGTAATAGCTCTTGTCATAACATGTCATAGACACATAATATCTATTTATTATGATTAATATGACATATAATAATAATGGCATGGCTAATAATAACAAAATAGTAATAATAAAACAATAATAATAGTAATAAGAGGAGACATTTGTACAGCGGCCAGTTAAAGTAACTATACTGTAGACAGAAAGTCAGCCTTTTCTCAAATGGATGTTTTGTGCTCTTGTAAAATGTGCTTGCATGTATATGTGTTTTGAAATACATCTTAGAACAATAGTTGCTTTTTTCTTGAATTTGAAATGTATAACCCCTTCATGACCAGAGGCCACGGAATCCTACATGCCTAAACCAAATATAGCAGCCTTAATATGTATTGGTTAAATTGACAATAAAAAACTCTATGCCATATTTGCCACCAATAATTTTACACTGATTTTTACAATCTTACACAGATTTGTACAATCTTTAATTTCTTGTTATTATACCCTTAACAGTTTTTAATCTTTTTTTTTTTTACATTTAAAAGCAGAAGTCTAATATTCTTTGCTAGTTGTTCTATGTGATCATACCACCCAGGAGACAATTCGTTAAATCATTTCAAAGTAAATTATTATACTGCATTAGTTTTATATTTATATTTATATAATATATTTATATTTTACCATTTTTCCTCCAGTTTGCTCTCAGTTTTCCCGTGGTGTGTACGCCATCTTTGGGTTCTATGATCAAATGTCCATGAACACCTTGACGTCTTTTTGCGGAGCCCTCCACACTTCATTCATCACTCCCAGCTTCCCGACAGATGCAGATGTTCAGTTCGTCATTCAGATGAGACCAGCACTTAAGGGACCTATCCTAACCCTTCTTAATGATTACGACTGGCAGAGATTTGTTTACCTGTATGATACTGAAAGAGGTAAGGGGGTTATTCTCACAGTTATGATTATGCATATTTTTATGGATAGGTTCTTAATGTACAGGACATGAAATTGCTACTATATACTAACCACTTCAGCCCCGGAAGGATTTCCCACTTTAGGACCAGAGCACTTTTTGCGATTCAGCACTGCGTCGCTTTAACTGACAATTGCATGTTCGTGCGACGTTGTAGCCAAACAAAATTTGCGTAGTTTTTTCCCCACAAATAGACCTTTCTTTTGGTAGTATTTGATCACCTCTGCATCACTTCTGATCACTGCTATAAACAAAAAAGGAGCGACAATTTTTTTTAAAAAAACAATATTTTTTACTTTTTGCTATAATACATGTCCAAAAAATATATTAAAAAAATATATATTCTTCTACATATTTGTGGCAAAAAAAAAAATCACAATCAGCTTATATTCATTGGTTTGCGCAAAAGTTGCCGCGTTTACAAACCATAAGAATTAATTTATGGTGTTTTCACTATTTTTTTTTTACTAGAAATGGCAGCGATCTGCAATTTTTATCTGGACTGCGATATTGCGGTGGACATGTCGGACATTTTTGACACTTTTTTGGGACCAATGACATTTATACAGCGATCAGAGCTAAAAAAAAACACTGATTACTTAATAAATGTCATTGGCAGGGAAAGGGGTTAACCTGGGGGGTGCTCTAGGGGTTAACTGTGTTCCCTGTGTGTGTGTTCTAACTGTATGGGGATTGGGCTGCCAGGGGCATGACATATCTAACTGATCCCAAGCACAGGGATCAGTAGATCTGTCATGTCCCCCCTCACCGAACGGGAAACTGCTGTGTTTACATCGGGGGTTCCCCGTTCTGGCTCTCTGACGGGTCGCTGGTGGACATCGAGTCCACCCTACCTGCGGGCACGTTCACAAAGCATGCAGCAGGCGCGTGCTCGCCTGCAAATCGCGCATGCGCAAGTCGCCATTTATAGACCATTCTGCAGCAGTAAAAAGACGTAACGCAGTCGGGAACTGGTTAAGGTATCAGTAGCGAAAACTCTGCATTACCATATATAGAGGTGAAATAAGTGGTAAAATTATTGCCATTGAGTTCTGTTAACATTTTCACTATTGTGCAATGATGGTGATGATTGTGACCACCACATACCTCAGCAGATGCCCTTGCTGTGCATTGGTGATCTTCAGGGCTGACAATAGCCTTTTGTTAAATAAATACTCTTTCACAGTGTTCTCTGATTTTAAACTCCACTTGTGTAAAAAGTAATATCAATAATATAGAGGGCAAACCTAAAATAACAAAATGTTCATCATATATGGTTCAATCGTTAAATTCTCTCAGTTCCTAATTAGTTGTTTCATTCACAGTGTCTCTTGTGTGCAATCCATGACACCCCCCCCCCCCCTCAAGTGAGCCCACACTCAGCAGAGGTTATTGACTCTCTGCTTTTAGCATACAAGTCTGTCAAGCTTTTTCGGTATCTTTCCTCCTAGGATCTTCTAGATACTCCAGCACTCTGCAGTTATCATAATCTTGGACCTTTCTTTACCTCCCACAAAGATCTGTACCACTCAATTTTGGAACTCAATACCCAGGCAATCATGAAGAAAAAAAAAAGGGGGGAAAAAACTTTTAGAGTGTAGTAATTTTTATTGTAAAAACTGCTTTTTGCCATTACACTCGCATAAGGTAATTCTATACTATATTATCCAGACTTGGATGTGCTGCTCCGGTGTGAGCTCTACAAGTCGGATGTGACGTCACTTGAAGCCCCGCCAATAGGCATGTTATATAATTTTTGCACATAGCATGGGTATTTTGGTTTTTTAAAAGCCTGTTGTTCCCCTAAAATAAAAGTGGTCTAGCAGGCAAATTCTTGAAAATATTTCACTGCCACATTCTGCCATAAGTCAGTAGAACTTTATAATTTCAAGGCTCTTTGTTGCTTTATCATTTTGCTACAAATGTATTATGAATTTTATTACTACTCACATTTTGTGGTGCAGAATAGAGGGGGACCATTTTAACCTACAGAACGAAACCATAGTGAAACAATAGTTAAAGCTGTCATATCAGGCTGCTAAGGCTTTGTAGCTCAGGTCAAAAAGGAACTTCAATGGTCATTCAGTTATTACAACTCCATATGTGCTTCTTGAATTCAGGACTCAGCACAGGGTAGGAAAGTCATTACTAAATTCTGATATTTGCAAACTCATGTCAGATCTGCAAGTTTTTATTAAATCGCATCAAATGTGTTAACATATGTAAAAAAGCATAAGTTGGAATACCTTTTTCTCTCTGAATAGAGTGAGTCATAAAGCCAAATAGCTTATAGACAGTTCCGACTCATGAGCCACCTGAAATCGCTCTTTAAAAAAGAAAGAATTCTTTCATCTGTGACCCGAAATCTTATGTGCCCCATTTCATTCCTGATAGCCCCTTGAAAATGTTTTCAAAAATTCGAAGTGAATATTCTTTTTTTAATGTCATTGCAATGCAGCATCGTGGTCTGAACAACCCATATATACATCAGGTTATATGATTACATCTACCATTCATGGAAATCAGACCTTAAAAGTGCCCATAAGAGTCACTGTATTCTATTGGTCATCTGGAAGTTGTTGCTCTGTGGATCAATGGCCACTTTAAAAGGTTAGCTGAACTCAATAATTTATAACAACCATTTGAGTACAAAATTACGACAGCTGCTGATGCTAACTTGTTTTAATATGATGCAAGCTCTAGGGCTGTTATCCTCATCTTGGTTCACTACCTGTTGAGTAGATAATTTTTGATGAGTATAATCTTCTGCCCTGCATGCTTGTTCCAGGTGCAGGGATTTCACCAGTGGAGTCTTTAACAGTCGTAATAAATTTTAGTGCGATTCATTCCTGCTATATCTGCCAAAAAACGAATATAAATTATTTTTTCAGTGACCTGTCCACTGTCTTACTTCCACATAAGGTCATAGTAATGACACAAACCATAAGTCTATGGCTATAACATGTAGTCTGTGCCATCATTACTGTGTTATGAGAAATGCTGTACACAGGTGATGGAGCACTGATAAGTATTATATTTTCAATACTACATTTGCAAATGGATCAGCAGATTGCCCACCTACTCTTCAGTTTACCACAATTCATGTTTATTTATACTGTACCCTCAAATAAACATACCGTATGGGTATATAGATTTCACTTTATATTTATTTCTTCGGATTTACAGATCTGAAAAATACATACAATATGTAAGTGGTCTATTTTATGTTAATAACTCCATTTATTTAAAAGGTGCACTCTGCTACAAAAACTCCCTGTTCCATTTACTATATTGCTGTTCGTTCATTCATACTCCTAGCTCCATCACTCTTGCTGCTTTGTAAGATATAATTTGCATAAACAACTTGCTGCAATCAAACTTGTGACACAAAATGTTTGTTTTCTTAGAAAAAGAATGGGTCTATAATGAATGCAGTCATATTAAGTGTTTTTCACTGAATCAACAGCAATTTTCTTGACTTGGTTTCATTGCATTTTCTCTGCCATGTGTAAAACATTGAATGCACCTTGATAGATTCAGCTGAGATGATCTATGTGTACAAGTAGTGGGAGAGAGTCCATCAATTGTAATTAGCCTTTGTTTGTGGTGGATGGAACGTCAACGCATTTAGAATGTATAATCGGCTATTCAGTGGAAAGAAATATTTTGTGTAATCTCTGATAAGGCTGGAGGGCACAAGATGTTGCATCTCAACATTTCAGGGTTTGCAAGAAATATATTGAAGTATTTCTCTAAAAGAAGTAAATGTGCTATAATCATTCATGTCAATGTACCATTTTATGAGATATAGAATTGTTGTCTTTTATTTATTTATGCACATTCACATCCATTTTTCCAGCTGCCATAGCTTAAGCTTTAGCAAAGAATTGGGTGTTGGAGAGCAATTCAATTACCAAGAATTTATTTTTAAAAGTAAAATGGAATAGCTTTTTTTCAGCAACAAGGAAGTTAAATGTGGGTGAGTCAGAATAAAACAAACAAAAAAACGAGTCCAAATGCTAGGTACTAACTTGTTAGTGAGAAGTGCGTTTGGAAGTTAATTCATAAGGCACTCTCTGGCATTCTTCAAGAGGACCTTTAATTCAGACCACTCTTGGTGTCTACCTGGTGTTTGTTCTTGTGTACCGACTATCTAGCCATACTACAAGATTTTCAGACTGAGTAGCATGCTGAAAGGATGAGCAGCCAGTTTGACCTAAACCCATGTTTGAACCAATTTTTGCTTGTTCAGAGGTTTGACAATTGGCCCAAGTTAATGGGTAAACCTCCAGCTGCAGCGGAAAGTGAAAAATTTAGCAGGGAAACAACCATTGATAAATGTGACAGCTCCCTGCTCAGGGTTTATAGTTGTTAGAGGTCCAGTGCCTACTGACCACTCTGGTCTAGTGGTTGTGGGGGGTCTGTGGGTGGGGGCTTATTGAAATCTAGATTTACAGATACTGCCCCCTCATATGAATGAGTAAGGAATACAAAGTACCCCTACCTGATCACAAGAAAATTTAAATAGTGATTAAAGACACACTTTTTGACAAATTGTTAATTTAAATAAATGGGAGATTCCCTATGATGTCATTGACCAAAAAGTGTCAAGTCCATATTTGGTCAATGACGTCCCCAAGGAGATCCCCTTCCCTTTGTTTACATTTAGTGGAGGGGCCCAGGAGCTGTTCTTAATGACTAGTAGGTAACATGATTGGAGTGTTGTTCATTGTGATTGACAAGGATCTGAATAACTGGGCAATATGATTGATGATAAATTAACATCATGGGACATTCTAGGTTTTTTATTTTTAATAAAAGACTTGTCAAAAAGTGTGTGTCTTTATTTACTGTTTATACTTTTTGTGTGAATGAGTAGGGGTACTCATTACCTTAGATGGGCAGCATCTAGGGTCACCTTATTTGTAAGGGTGTTTACAGATTCAGAGAGGCCCTCCACCGACAGACCCCCACAGCCACTGGGCAGGGTTGTGGGGAAGAGGCCCTTGTTTTCTTTAACATGGGGACATGGTGATTTGCAAGGGGGTGCCCCCCAACAAGGTACCCTCCCAATGTTGAGGATATGTGGACTGGTATGGTCCCTCAAAGCTGCATGCCTGGAAAAGAATCTGGTATGATTTGTTATGGGGACCCTAGACTTTTTCCTTGTCTTCTGCATGGAGTTCACCCTAAAATCTATGCCAGACCTGAAGGGACTGGTATGGAATTGCATGGGGCCCTACCTAGCTGTCATTTACTGGCAATTTAAAAAGCATTTTTTTCTTTGTAAATGTAAGTTTTTCTGTAGTAGGTTCTATACATCATATTTCACTGACAGGTTAGTGGCATCCCCCAGGCATGTTTTTTAAAGGAATTTTGCATTTTTAATGTTTTTTTAAGCATATTAAAATTGCTGCTTCCCTCTAAAAAGAATTGTTTTTACAATTTTTTTTTTTTTTTTTGCTGTGGTACATGTTGCCCAGGGCAGTTCCCAGCTGGCCATTACAGATTTCTAACATTCTGCTCACATTGACTTTAATTGGTGTTCATATTCGGCACCTGAATATTGATAATGCTTTCAAAACCCACCCTGAACTACTATGTCCTGTACGTGGTAGCAGAACCTGATATGGTGAGGAAGGCCTCTCTTACACCTCTGACTCAGGGCCCCTTATAGTTTGAACAAAAGGCACAGGAATGCAGAGTAGTGTGAGTGCCTGTAAGTCTTGTTAGCAGAGCAGGTGTACATGCCAGGCAGAGTGATACCCAGAGGTCTTCAATGAATCAGGCATGATGGTAGTTGGTGAGCAGCAGGCCAAAGCAGGCTGGTACTGGCAAGGAGAGGCATATACTGGTAGTAGACAGTGAGTAAGCATGCACAGCCAGTAGACAGGTCTGTCCTGGTGACAGTAGGGGGAATAGCAGAGTCAGGCAAGCCAGGTCATACACTGGTAAGACAGATCAGGTACAGGGCACAGGCAGGAGAATGATCAAGGTACAAGCCAGGTCAGGAGCTGATCAGTGGAACAGTAGCAAATTGAGCAGGCAGAAACAGTGGTCAGAAGGCAAGCTGAGGTCGATACAGGCAGAGTTCAGAGAGCAGTCAGACGAGTCGGGTCAGTAACTGTAAACAGAATCCAGGATCAGGTTCTCAGAACACAGAAGACTGAAGACAAAGCAGCACTGGCTCAATTTAACTAACTCATTTGGTGCCTCTATCTGTCATGGGTGCACGTGAGTACGCCGTTGTGCATGTGTAAGCGCACGAATGTGCACATTCCCACGTGCACAAATATTTGCATGCACATGTGCTTAAATATTAGCATGTGCCCAATTCCTACATCTATGAGAAGGAATGTGGATTAGCCTGTGAAGATGTACAGAAGTCTGCCTAGAAGAGCCATCTTGCCCACTGGCATGCCCATTCTGACACACTAGCTAAATCTCAGCCAAACTACTTTCTAAAATAGCAAAGGGTGTGTGTATTTCTGTAGTCAATTACCTCTCTCTGACCTAGAGTGACATGGACTATACATATAGCAAGTTCAATTCTTAAGATACACATACAAGGTAAATTATGAACTAAATTTGCTGCACCTCTGAAGGTAAGACCACTATTCCCTAAAATGTCATTTTTGTAATAGGCAGGGCATGATGATGTCACTTCCTCAATCATGTGACAGTACTCAGGCCTATTGATTATCTGCAAGGCCCAAGCACTGTAACAGGGAAGCAGTTACATGCTCTCTTATACTCAGAAATGCTGGCTAGTGTCGCCAACTGCCCACATAGAAAGCAATTGAGCTGCACATTTTAAAATGACTTGCTAAGCTATTGCTAGACTTGCCAGGCTTGACAATTTTGTTGCACAATTGCAGCAAGTCTGCATTGCATGACTCCAGTAAGCATCAATGATTTTATTGTATAAAAAGGAGAAATGCACTCACATTTAACTGGTAAAATCAGGCCTCTTGTAATGCATAAGGAACGACCAGCGTTCCCAGCCACAAGTCCTGCATCATGTCTGGTTAGTGGAACGCATGTTTTCTTCCACTCTCCGGCATCACTTCTGGTGTGTGGAGCGCATTGCATTTCCGACCGTCCGCGCTCATATATAGTGTCTTCCTGCACGTCCATCCTAGGCCATACCCCTGACGACATCACTGTATGACGAAACACATTGGGAGGAATCTAGGACGTGACGCAGGAGCCTGTCTGGAGACGCGGTGGCCATCTTTATGGTTGGGAACGCTGGTCATTCCTTATGCATTACAAGAGGCCTGATTTTACCATTTAAATGTGAGTACATTTCTTCTTTTTATACAATAAAACTATTGATGCTTACTGCACCATGAGAGTATCTCTTTTGCTTCACATGGATGCCATACTGAGGAGGAAGTAGACCGGGCGGTGTATGAATATTATGCAGTAGCAGCCTGCATCCACTCTGGGACTTCTCTTGTTTATCTGCAATCTGGAAGGCTTGTCAGACCTCTGTGACGGGCGTCACGTACAGCTGTAACCCTGGCTGTGTACTGAGTATAACAGCTTAACACCTATACTGGAATTGATCCACCTGGTCTCTGATGTCAGCTTATGATCTGAAAGCTGAAGGCTTGTTAGACCTCTGTGATGGAGGTCATATGTAGCTGGTAAGAGGCAGTGTGTGAGGGTGCTGGTGACGGGCTCTTCAATTGTCCACTATTCAGGGCAGTTTTATTTCTTTGTACTATGAATTGGATTTGAACCATAGCGCTGCACCTTTTTCTACATTTTATGTATATTGTCAAGTTCAACAATATTGTGCTGGCTGCTGTTAGTCATTTATTTAAAGGTATACCCAGAGCAACAACGTCTGTTTATACAATTCAACACTGTCACAAATTTGTGGCAAGTTATCCTTGCTATCTGGGTGCTGGAGAAACAAGGTGCTCAGGCAAGGTAAGTATAAAGCCAGCCATACATAGATCAAAATTCCGCTGGTTCAGCAGGGACCAGCCGAATTTCAATCCATCTATGGACAGAGAAGCTGTACAGAAGTCGATCGACTTCTGTACAACTGCCCTGTTGGATATTTGCTGTAGTGCTGATCTGTGTATTCTGTCTGTGGGGAAGTCTCCATATATCAGAATACAAAGACCCATTGGGGAAGATTTCCACATCCACCTCAAATGTATGGATGCTGGAATTGGGTCCGTTTTTTCATTCATTCCGTTGGTTGTATGAAAAAACTGACCCATCTGTAGCCAGTTTTACTGTCTGTCCGATTGCCTGACATATCAGGATTTGCAGATTGAATCTAAACATATGATTTGGGAATGCCCCCATTACCAATTTCTGGAGGCAAGTTACACAATTTCTGTTAAGAGAATAATGTATCTCACAACAGGCACAATGTGCCTGTTTGGCATTCTATATAGGAACCATTAGCCTTATTAGTCTAGAGTCACTTGAAGTGGAACTCTTCAGAGCCAGGAAAGCAATAGCTATGAGGTGGACAATTATGAGAGCCCATTCTCTTCCCCTTTGGGAATGATTATGTACAATAAGAGGAATTAAATTCCCCCAAAATGAGGATGTTTAGCATGAATCTGTAAATACATTAAACATGTCAGGGTTATATTACCTTAGCATATACAGAGAGACATACCTGGCAATAAACTTCTCAGAAAAGGAAAGAAGGTTAGAGGGATGTTTGCGGAGGAGTCCCTTTACTATTGATGAAATATGAAACGTTCTCTCCTTTGACTTGTTTGGTGGGCTGTACAAGTGTAGTCCTGCATAATAAAGTGAACCTGTGTCCAGATCATTAACACTAAAGTATTTACATATTCTGAGCAAGACATACAGTAAAAGCACATTAAAGCATCTATCTATAAGCATTGTGGAGAAATTCTGTTTCAAAATACACAACACTTGGATTTTTTTCTTGGCAGGTTGCCAGCCCATGAAAACATGAAGCAGGTGTTTCTAAACTGTTAGAAACCAACTGAATGCTAAATTTAGAGTCTCTGTTGTAATTTTTGAGGATGATTAACTTTACATTGAAATCAGAGGTCAAATATCTGTTGTTTTAAATGTATTTTGTTGCTTTTAGGAATATATCAACAGTATAATGTCCATAGTTTTGACAGAGGTGTGAAGATGCATGAATCAACATCAACAAAATAGGATATTTATAAACATACATTAGGAATAACTGCTTTCCCTAGCGGCCATTTTACTACAATATCCAGTAGGGAGTGGTTAAGCACATCCCAGAAGACCAATACGCCAAATAAAACCCCCATCCCTTCTTCCCATTCCCCTCTAACCCATTATGCATTAAACTGCACTTGGAAAGGTGGATGTTTACTGGCTGATCACCTCCCGCCCCCCCTTGCAATGAGGTCTCTCACCTCTTCTGCATCATGAGAGGACCCTGCTGATATATAGCCAATAGGAGGTGTCCAGATCATGCAGGAAGTGAGATTAGAACCTGAAGAAGGACTTGGTCTGATATGAATAAAGGAAGACAGAAGACTTGGAACTGAAGAATCAAGTGATTATGGCTTTAGATAAGTAAAACGGGGATATAGATTGAGTTGTTTGTCGTTTTTGTTTTGTTTTTTACTGCAAGCATTAAAGCGGAGTTCCAGTCATTTGTTTGTTAATTAAAAGTCAGCAGCTACAAAAAGTGTAGCTGCTGAGTTTTAATAAACAGCCACTCACCTGTCCCACGATCCAGTGGTGTACTCACCGCAGCCATGTTCTCCCCGTGTCCTCCCTTGGCGGCGCTGGCATCTCTCTATGGGCACCCGGCTGTGACAGCTTCGGGAGGGAGAGCTTCTGCTTCCGTTCATCTAGGTGACCGGAACAGAAAGGGGAGCAGGTACCTGTCAAAATCGAGTACCTGCTCACCCCTCCTCCCCAAAAGCTCAGTTTCACAAACAAGAGCCGGGGAGGAGGCCTTAAAGCGGAAGTTCCACTTTTGGGTGAAACTCCACTTTAAGTTAGAGGGGGTGTGGGAAGGGGATAATTATTATTTCTTCAGTAAGCTGTATATGCTTTAACCCTACGTTTTTATCCATTAGTCCTGATACTACATAGCCTTTCGCTAATTAGAATAGGCAGGCTTTGTAACCTTTTCACTTTCATACTAATTGAACACAGAGTCATTTATATAAAACACCTCATGCATACATTCATATTAACATTGTATAACAGGAACTGATTTGTAATGTAAATGTATATTCATGAAAGTAACAGCAGATCCAGGGTTCAACAAGACCATTAAAACTAACTGAAGACATTGGTATCTAAATGGGGTTAATCTGTAATACGGTTAACTAGGGCTTTGTGAATTCAGGTCTCGATTTAACAAGTCCTTGTGGAATGTATTTGTGGATTGAGCAAGAATGACATTGTAAAGATATGTTATAATCCATAACAGTTTGAGAGAGATCTGAATGAACAATGGCTGAGATGGATCAGAAGCACAATGAGCAATGCAAGTAAAAGTGTGGTCTGAACAATGAAAATTACATATGCCTCTAAGACTACAAATCATCCAACTTAATGCAGATATGTTACAAGGAAATGCTGAAGCAATTTTACAGTTGTGTATCTGAATATACAGCACTCAGGGGTCAGCTTTATTGGTATACTCTGAGAGTCATGAAAGTGTAGGTATAAAACTTAGATCCATTGTGCTTTACCTAAAACCAATTAAGCATGTCAGTCTGATGTTTTTGGTGACACACAGCCCCCTCACTCCTTCCTTGCAACCCTCAGCTGTTTTAAACTGAATGAGATTCCAGCTGTCCTCTAATTGATAAAGACTACACTTGCTTGATAAAGGCATTTTGCAGCTGAATACTTCAGAAAATGTTTTATGGACCCCTTTTCTGGAATAAACTGCTGCAAGTTACAATTAATTTGATGATGTTAATTACCAAAGCGCTACATTTTTATTTTTAAATTGACTACATGTGGCCCTTAGCAGACATAACATGGCCCGTAGAAGATTAATTCCACTCAGTTTGGTCCAATGTATCATTGGCATTTGACATGCCTGCATTAAGCATGTCTTGATGCCTAAGGGCCAAAAGAGTTAATTTAACCAAATATATGAGCTAATTTAAACCCAGTAGGCAACCTCTATCAGCACTGACACTACAGACTGGTTTGGCCTATTGTCTCCCCTAAATAAATCCCCCTGATTAGTATAGAGAAGAATCCCAAGTTGATGGGAAAATGTGTTACTTAAAGAGCAATAAGTAATGTTATCCCCTTGACCATACAACAGATCTTGCAGCTGCTCAGTTTTTTTTTTTTTTTTTTTAATGGCTTGATTTACTAAAGTGAAGTGAACATAAATATCAAATCACTTGCAGGAGAATTAAAAAAGCAGAAGTTCTACAGCCCATGATTGGTTGTTTAAAGTCTACACAGGCTCACTCACTCCACTTCACCTTACCTCACATCTTACCAATTAGGCCTAACCTTATTTAAAAATGTATTGTAATTGTAATACAATATAACTTCCATGCTGTGTTGTTTCATCTAAAAAGAGTTACATAAAGACAATAAGACTGCAATTTCTGATCTCTTTCTAAAAATGCTTCTCTATCTTTGGTGCTTTCTAAATCACTGACCCAGAGCAAGAATGCAGCAAGAGAAGTAAGAGTTTGAAGTCAATGATACAGTATTTAACCTCCCTGGTGGTATGATTATTTCAGATTTTTGGTGCTGAAAGCAGTACATTATTTTGCATGGAAATTTGGTGTTTTATATTGTAGGCCTGTAATTCTTATAAAATAACTCACTTAAATCTGTCCAAACAAGAGTCTAGTAGACATCCCGGGTATGATAAAGTTTGAAACATGAAGTCATAAATTATAATATAATAACTAACTAAAAATAATTATCAAAAATAATAACATAATAGTAATAAAATGTATTCAATAATGTAATCAAACCAAAAACACTGAAATTTGCTCAGTTGCAGAATTGTCGCTGTTGTCATTTTCAGTGTCTGATGATAAATTTTCCCAAAAATCAGTATCACTCAATTCTGCAAATGATTCTTATTTACTATCGTGTTTTCTATCTGATCAAAAACAACTTTTGATGTAAAGGGACACTTTTTGGTTGCTATGGACATTCTCAAGTTTCCAGGCAGAAAGAATGACATATATAATATAAAAGTGCATGCAGGGCACTGGGCAAGCCACTAGAGACAAAGGGGATCTAAAATGATTTGATACTGTAATGTAATCTTACAAATTACAGTGTACTGTATGTGTACTGTGTGTTTCACTTTTTGAATTTGCCGCCAGTCTCCGCCCCCGTGCGACGCAACGCTCACAGGGAACGGAGCCTGGCACACAGAGGCATCAGGCGGTGGATACAGCCCGCAGACACGGCAGGGGACATCGCTGGATCCAGGGGACAAGGTAAGTAGCGCTGCCTTGGATCCAGCGATGCAATCCCGAGTGTGGCTCGGTGTTACCGCTAATGGTACTGAAATTCCATCCCGAGCCACACTCGGGATTACCGCCAGGGAGGTTAAGCCATTAGATCAGTATTACAATCAGACAGCTAGCATTTTCAAAACTAGAGGACAGCATTAGCAACCTCGATACTTCATACAACATAGTTTTCCTTTCAGTGGTAATTTTTAAAACCCAGCTCCAGGCTAAAATTATTTTTTAGAAGTATCCTCTAGGTGCCATAAAAAGGAAAAAAGTTCTGGCTGCACTACTCACCTTTGTACCAGAGTTGTCCTAAGGTAAAGTTGCCAGGCTTTCAAAATGACATTTTTGGACACCTTACCGACCACACCCACTGTTAACTACACCCGCAAATGACACTTCCATTTGCAGCCACATTGACAAAATTGTGCCCCTATGTCCTCAACCAATTAGTCACAGACTTTTGGAAGAAGAGGCAGGCATTCACAATATAAATACAAAACAAGCATATCAAATAAGAGGCACCAAGATATGCATTTATAGTTAAGAGGGGTGCCATGTCAAAAAGGAAACACCTGGCAGCACGGTCAATATGGTGGGTGTTACTTAATGGTGTATGGCTTGTAGTTTAGAGGTAAAATAACCCCCAACATTAAGATGTCACTGTACAAATATACACTTGTCCTATCTTTTTAGTTTTAGTGATGCTTAATGTGACTGTAACCATATTAGTGCACTTGCAGTTGAATATTAAGTTTAATACTATTTTGATTTGCAATAACAGTTACATTTTCAGATAAAGCTTTCAGGATGTTCCCTTTTTCCCAGTCCAAGTACTGTTAGTGCAAATAAAAAGTATCAAGAACAGAACTCAGCTTTGTTGAAGCTTCAATTAGAATTAAACAACTTTTCTGCAATTGTGCAACTGTGCTGACTATGTCCATAGACACAGACAATGCAGCGTGGCCCCGCCCCCACTCCCTGATTTGACTGACAGCAGTGGGAGCCAATTGCTCCCACTGCCTCAGCAAAGCCTGTGAGAGTGGGGAGAGCCACTATAGATGTGCACAGCTCGGGATTGAGTGGGGGGGGGGCATACTGCTACCTAAACATTCTTTAGCATAATACAAGGAATTTCTTATGGTAAAACATTTAGGCAGTGGGGGCAACAAGAAAAGGGGAGGATGATTGAACCCTGATTGGACTTCATGCAACCAATCAAAATGTATTTTTACTAAAGTTAAATCAGCACAGCTTTAATTCAACTTGGCTGCTATGTGTACTGTAATTAAGAATTAAAAAATAAGTTCACCTTCCTAAACATGTTACATGTTACACCCATATATAGGGTGTACCATGTTTGTGCAGCATCTACCCCTCTCCCCGACTCCCTCCCCTCCTTGTGACAGCAAGTACTCACTATAACAATTCAAAGAGAGTACAACCCACATGGCTGTGTCATTGATTAACAGATCCCTGTGGATCTAGGAACTACAAGTACTGACACCCTTTGTGGCTTTCAGCTTATAGTTCTCAGTGAAATACAATGGCACTCTTGAGCACTCTAGGTCAGCCTTTTTCAACCAGGGTGCCTTCAGGTTTCTTCAGGGGTGCCTTGGCAAAATGCCTAAAAATAGCCCAAAATTGTATAGAAGCCAGCAGGTGGACCAAGCCTGTCTTTTAGTTACACAAAGTCACAGGTTTTCATTGTGCACAAATACAACCTTCCAGCCATCAGTGTCCTAACAACTAATGGACATCATGAATTGATAAGGAGGACGTTGGGTGCCTGCATGGCATCATTGTTTGCCCCTCTCCTGTCCCTCTCCATCAGCAATGAAGTCACTTTAGCTGAGTGAGGGAGAAAAACATTGCAATACTAGTTAGTACCAGAAGACAATAAATGATTCAAATTACTGATCTTATATAATTAGTAATCACACGACCTACTTTCATCAAGCTGCATAATAATTCTCTAGTGAATGTCACAAAGAACATTTTTCCACCTTATAAATAGGCTCCATAAAACAGGATTTGGACTGGGAGTTTCCAAGTCCCTTGATAAATATTGACCTGTGAGTGTCTAGAAAACAGACTGAAGATTGAGACTCATTAATTTAGTAAGAATAACATCAGTACAGTGATGACACCATTTCTCAAAATACAGCTTTTGTGAATAAAGGAGATTTTTTTTTTCCCAAACGGAATTTCTCACAACCTAAATGTGTTATAAATATTATTTATATAATAAATATATAATAAAAATTACTATAAAAGTGTACTCTAAAAGTGTAGTAAATATTATGTAAAATTACTACTAAATGCAAGTATATGCCAATTTTTGTTTTAAATGCCAATGCAAATAACTTTAAGCACTATGTTTTTATTTTCATTGGAGCATAGTAAGCCCAAATTGTATTAAGAGTATTTAAAGTTAATTCCTACCCAAACAAAAATTTGCAATTTAGTGTAGATTCCAAGGAGTGGAATTACCAACCAAATTCCCATAGATTGATAGATAACTGTGCGTTGCCCAATTTGTCATTGAACTTTACAAAGGTTAAACCAGTATGTTTTTCACTAGTCAAACAGAAAAAAGCAATTTAATAAAGTATTGTACTTAGCAGGTTAGTATCCCCTCCAAAATAATGTGGCAAAGAACAATTTCACACATTCTAACATACGTTTGTTAAAATGAATCTGCACTTTATCCAATGCAGGGCAAAGCAACAGCTTCACTTTTTTATGAGCCTGCACAGTTGCATGCGACTCCCCTTTCTACCAAATGACAAGCCTGGTGCATTTGGCACCCAACAGTGTTAAATAAGTAGAGAGACAGCCCTCATCCTTGTGTAAGCTCCAATGGCACCCTCTTTTCTTGCTTGACTCATACAGGGCTACCTGCATCCAACAGTTTCAGTGCACCCAAGACTGGAACCCCTCTCTCACCCGACTAGTCCCGTCCCCTGGTGTCACCCCTCTGGCAGGTGTCACCTGGGTGCGGACCGCACCCCCCGCCCCTGCCTAGCAACACCACTGGTTTCCTGTATTCAGTGCTTGCACAAGATCACTGTAGTGTAGAAATTAAAGTTAACATTTGTCAGGGAAGATGATGAATTTAATAGGTACGTGGAGTGTATGCCTTTCTGGTACTCCCTTCTGGCATGGAGCAATATTTACGCTACCCTGGATCTAACATGACACAAAAGTGCATTTTAATTTGTAGTTTTACACATATTAAAAGAGTTTATGTATTTGAAAAGTACAGTTAAACTTTAATCAATTGTTTCCTCTTTTCAAAATGAATGTTCTTCTGGATATTTTCAAAGATAGACTTACCCTTATGCATGTGATCACAGAACATGCTGCTTTATAGTAACAATGACATATACAAGTGAGTATTGCTTCCAATTCTTGAAATGCTGACCACTATACCGTAATACAAATAGCATATTGTGATCCTGATGTTTTACATAGCAACTGTGAATATATAACACGTGATTTCTTTCTACACTTCTTCTCAGCCATTACCAGCCAAAACATTGACAGCATCTGTGGAAAGTCTGATGTCCAAAACTACCAATAATAAAGCTGGAAAGAGAACAAAATGATTTCTATTACCATAAGCCATATTTATTAGGATTTGTGCACACCTCACATTTGTTCATGTCAGAACCACATTTCTCTACCTATAATGAAATAGGAATGCAAAAACAGCTTGAAGGGAGATAAGAAGCATGCCATAGGAAGGTTAATAGTACCTTGAGATTAATCTTAAATTGACCTCAAATGCAATATATTAAAATAAAAAAACTGGGGAATAAATTGTGTATCTCCAATGCAAAGTGAATGCATCTTAAAACATCCTGATTTTAACACTCCAAACAAGTCGGTGATGACTCCTAGCAACCAGTTTTTTGTCCTTTACAGTAGGATGGGAGCAGAAAAAGCAAAATGTTTCAGAAAGTCGTCACTTTAAAACAATCATTTAGTAAGGCTAATGTCAGTGCAGATGTGTTAATTCCATGCAATGGAAAAAGTTGGAGAGTTTTAATTTGCTTGGCTGCAATGGACAATACAGTTAGTTTTTATCTGAGATACACTGATGAATAAAACTCGACTGGAGGACAGAAAAGTGATTGGTTTCCCTTGTATCACAGAACACCAGAACAATTGATCATTTTCTTTCACACATACAATATCTTGTACTGTTGGCAGGCAGTATCTTTAAGGTTATTCAGAAACATCACAGAACCACAATTGGAACATATAAGTGCAATTATTTACCCACTTCAGCCCCAAAAGGTCTTACTCCCTTAACAACCAGGCCATTTTTTGCGATACGGCACTGTGTCGCTTTAATTGACATTTGCGCAGTCATGCGACAGTCTACCAAAGCAAAATGTATGTCCTTTTTTTCCCACAAATAGAGCTTTCTTATGCTGGTATTTGATCATCTCTGCAGTTTTTATTTTTTGCGCTATAAACAAAAAAAAGCGACAATTTTAGGGAAAAAAAAACAATATTTTTTACTTTTTTTCTATAACACATATCCAAAAAACAAATAAAAAAAATAAATGTATTCATCAGTTTAGCCCGATATATATTCTTCTACATACTTTTGATAAAAAAATCACAATAAGCGTATATTGATTGGTTTGCGCAAAAGTTATAGCGTCTACAAAATAGGGGATAGATTTATGGACTTTTATTTTTTTTATGTTTTTACTGGTAATGGTGGCGATCTGTGATTTTTAGCGGGACTGCGACATTGCTGTGAACAAATTTGACCCTATATGACACTTTTTGGGGACCTGTGACATTATTACATTGATCAGTGCTATTAAAATGCACTGATCAATGTATGCTGACAGGTCGCCAAAGATCGCCATGTGAATGACATCCACACCCCTAGCGATCATATAATGGCAATCCATAAATAGCAGTAAAGGAATAGCAGCTAATAGAAATTCTTACAAAAACTGTTACAATGATGAATGTGTTTGGCAAAAAATCGCATAAATCATATTATAGCAATTGCGGATGAAACAGTCAAACCATTGGGAACAAATTGTGTCACAAAAAATGTAGTGTACGCTATTGAATGCACTAGATGCAATTTACAATATGTGTGGATGCCATTCACATGGCGATCTTTGGCCATCTGTCGGCTCCAGTTTTTAATTCTGATTCTCACATACTTGTCTATTATTCACCTTTTACTTTATACTTTTATATATTTTTTCTATTGTTACTTTTCAATTTTTCCCTTAGAGGGATGTTATTGGTGTTGATGCTTCTAGTTAGGATTTGTTGAATACCATAACCTAAGTGGGAAAGGAGAACCATGTGTTTTGAATTGCACCCTGATTATATGACCACACATGAGTATTTATGTAAGTGAGTTTATTTGGAACGTTGTGCTGTGAACAAGGCAGTTGTTGCCAAAACATGTAAGCCTATTCCTGTATGTGGACGAAATGGAATAAAAGAAAATTTGAATACTGCAGTTCCAGTGTGCCGGCTTTCTTTTGCATTGGTATGTACTGTGATAGCAGGTCCCGGCGGACATGCACGGACCACCGTACAGGTGCAGCGGTTAACACAGGAGAGCCGTTCTGCCACAGTATAACTGCGGCGGCTGGTCAGCAAGTAGTTAAGCAATTTAAAACTACCCCATAGAACCTTTCTATTCTTTTATTCGTCTTAATTATGAAATAATCTCATTGAGTGTGCTTTGGATAGAAAATAACCATAAACTGGAATCAATTTAAAGAGTAACTTCACTTTTTTTTGAGAAAAAATATTCCCCCCTGGGTTATCTATGTACATTGCAAGGATTTTAACAAACATTGTTGCAGATTCCTACCTTTTGTTATTCTGACGAAAACCCTGTGTGTTTCTCTGTGCCCATGAGGGAAAGTGAATCTAATGGGAGTGGTTTCATAATTATCAATCAGCTGTGGCACCTGCAGGGCACTAATGAGGAAAGCTGCTGGGCCTGCATCCCTTTAGACGTGTTCCTATTGGGAGTATCTCACCAAAAATGAAATGTTTGTTGCAGGGGATGCCTGACATCTGACTTGTATCTTAGTGCTGGCTTCTGGGAAAATCAGTGAACCAATCACAGAAGCAGGAAGTTATGTTTCTGGGGGCATTCTGTACACATTCTGTATACAGAACACCTCCAGGTAGTCATATTGCATTGCATTTTCAGAAAATTACAGAGGCTGCAGATTGAAAAAGGTAATTTTTAATAACATTCAATTACAATATGACTTGTGTCGCAATTGTATATGCTATATTATTTTTTCTTTATTTGCTATTTTTTCCAATGAAAGTGCAGTTACCCTTTAAATGTTTATAGTATTATTTATAAGAATCAGTATAATTAAGTGGCCTAAACTTCTGGATGCGTTGTTGTCTTTGCAGTATACTGTAACACAACTTTCTGTTCAGTGATATTTATGGAGAGGTGGCCTAAAATACTGTTTCAGATATGTGGAAAAGACTGCATGTAGAGAGTGTATAGATTTTCTTGAGGATGTGGATTCTGTTCAAACAGGGATAGCATTGACAATGGAACTGCATTTAAAGAGCTCTAGTATATACAGTATCTTACAAAAGTGAGTATACTCCTCACATTTTTGTAAATAATGTGAAGAAATGACACTTTGCTATAATGTAAAGTAGTGAGTGTACAGCTTGTATAACAGTGTAAATTTGCTGTCCCCTCAAAAAAACTCAACACACAGCCATTAATGCCTAAACTGCTGGCAACAAAAGTGAGTACACCCCTAAGTGAAAATCTCCAAATTGGGCCCAATTAGCCATTTTCCCTCCCCGGTGTCATGTGACTCATTCATGTTACAAGGTGTTATAATTTGTTACAATTTGGTGTTATCGCTCTCACTCTCTCATACTGGTCACTGGAAGTTCAACATGGCACTCCATGACAGTAATAACTTTCTGAGGATCAGATAAAAAGAATTGTTGCCCTACATAAAGATGGCCTAGGCTATAAAAAGATTGCCAAGACCCTGAAACTGAGCTGCAGCACAGTGGCCAAGACCATAAAGTGGTTTAACAGGACAGGTTCCACTGAGAACAGGCCTCGCCATGGTCGACCAAAGGAGTTGAGTGTACGTGCTCAGCCTCATATGCAGAGGTTGTCTTTAGAAAATAGATGTTTTAGTGCTGCTAGCATTGCTGCAGAGGTTGAAGGGGTGGGGGGTCAGCCTGTCAGTGCTCAGACCATACGCCACACACTGTGACATACTGAAGCAGAGCATGATCCCCTCCTTTCAGAGACTGGGCCACAGGGAAATATTCCAATATGATATCGACCTCAAACACACCTCCAAGATGACCACTGCCTTGCTAAAGAAGCTGAGGGTTAAGGTAATGGACTGGGCAAGCATGTCTCCAGACCTAAACCCGATTTAGCATCTGTGGGGCATCCTCAAATGGAAGGTGGAGAAGTGCAAAGTCTCTAACATCCACCAGCTCCAGGATGTCGTCATGATGGAAGAGGACTCCAGTGGCAACCTGTGAAGCTCTGGTGAACTCCATGCCCATGGGGGTTAGGACAGTGCTGGAAAATAATGGTGGTCACTAGAGTTGAGCGAACCTCTGGAAGTTCGGGTTCTGCTGGTCCGTCCGAACTTCGGGACAAAGTCCGGGTCCGGGTCCGGACGGAACCCGAACGATCGCACGGACAACGAACCCCATTGAAATCAATGGGGACCCGAACTTTTATGCACAAAAATGGCTGTAACAAAGTCCTGGAAAGCCCTAGAGGGCTGCAAAAGGAAGTAAAATGGGGGTAAGGGTAGGGCAAGTGCCCTACAAAAAAATGGGGACAGGGAAATAACTGTAAATATTTTTAAAAAAATAAAAACATAAAAAAAAGCAAAAATGGAGGTGAATGTGGATCATCTTCAAACTGTGTCTGAAAAGTATTAATTAACGGTAGAAGCCATATAACTGTTCTAAAATCATCTTCAAACTAGGGCAAGTGCCCTACAAATAAATTGGGATAGGGAAAATAAATTAAAATCAAGTAAAAAAACGGGAAGGGGG
>BLSH010264060.1:363783-374076 GCA_018402905.1 Glandirana rugosa
GGGCCGAAATTTGTGACTTAGTCATAGTGACATTTTACGCGTAGGTCACTGACGTTACTAGTTTAGGACACTAACATTGTGGTAATATGTTACATTTTCATGGGCTTAGCCAGTGAATTAGTTAAATATAGTTGGTATCAGTTTTGAGCAACTTGATTGACATATAATGCATATTGGTAAATTGCAAGTGCTCTGAATATATGCGCACAGATTTGTCCAGTGTGCCGATAATCATGCAGTCAATTAATTATTATTGTCTTGATTCCTGAATTGTGTGATTTTTGCTATTGCGGTTAAGAAAAAAATGTATGCAAATATTCAGGCTTAAATTAACATTTTCAGTTTGTTTAGTCTCCTGATTGATTTGATCATTGCAGTCACTGGATGCGCATTTTACAGTGATACTGATTCAGTGTTTAAAGCCGGGTACACACTACAAGTTTTTTTCCGTAGCAAAAAAAAAAATACTGTCAGCTCTGCTTGGAGATGCTGCACTAACCATCTGACATCTCCCCCTCTGAGCTGTTGTTTTCTGACAGGGCCCCCCCCCCCCCCCCCCCCCGCCAGAACACTCTGATCAGCGCTCTCTGCTATTGGCTGAGAGCATTGATCCTGTATCTGTCGGCTGCTGGTTTCCAACATGCACGCCTGACAGGCCAACATACACACAGGCTGAATGTTGGCCGTCTTTTTAACCGGCCAATATCTCCCGACATTCAGCCCACGTTTACCCGGCTTAAGTGCTATCTCTGTGTTGTTGTGGTCCAACAGTCAGAGTTCATTTCTTTTCACTTCTGTTAATTTTAGTTTTCATACTATAATTCTGGTCCTGAAATATTTTTAAAGTCATTTTATACACTTGCGACGTGTTGGTCAATAAGCTGAGTGTCTAGTTTTTGCATATGGTTTACACTTATTTGATTTAATTAATCTTTTCAAATGTCATACTTGTTTGCATTCAGGCATAGTCTGTGCTGGCCTTAGCTACACTATCACTACTAATTTCAACTTACTCCTTAAATGTATTTCCACTTTTGTCATCACATTTAAGAAATCCCTGTTATGTTTGTTATGTGTTCCCATTCATACAGCATGCCTACATTTTTCTAAAATATTTCTTACCTTGCATATTTCTCATGTGCTGATTGCAAGGATTTTTGAGCAATGTTAGAGTGAGCCTGCCCTAGGTCTGTCCTCATTAACATAGAGTGCAAGAAGCCCAGTATCTACGCCCTAACCCAACCCTTTGTTAGGACAGACGGTGTCCAAATCTAGTTACAATTGATAATGAGGATCTGCCTGCACAGTACAGGCAGGGTTAATTATGGCAAACATATTTTCCCAGTACCCTGAGGGCTTAAACAAGAAAAACTACTTAGGATTTTTCCTTGCTGGAGGGTCCAGAAGGAGCATCTAAAAAAGGTTAACTGCTGTTTTTATTTTTTTTTTAAGTTATGCCATGCGCAGGAGTTAGGGCATGTCTTGAGTACTATTATGAGCATGCGCATATCTTCATGCACAGCTGTGCATACATTTCCCCTGACAAGTGGAAATACATTTTAAAGTGATTGTAAAGTCTCATTTTTAGATAAAAATAATAAACATGTTATATCTGTGGAATGATTTTGCACAGAGCAGCCCCGTTCCCTCTTCGGCTCTCCTGGCCACTCTCTTCTGTTGAGTGTGCCCACAGCAAGCAGCTTGCTATGGGGCACCTGAGCCGAGTCACAGCTCCCTGTGTCCATACAGACATGGAATTGCAGCCTGGCCCCTCACCCTTTCTCTCCTCATTAGCTGACTGACTGACTTTGATTGACAGCAGTGGAAGCCAATGGCGCCACACTGCTGTCTCAGTGAATGAGGAGTAGCCGAGACACTACATGAACATCACTGGATCTAGAGGGACATCAGGTTAGTATTAGGAGGGCTGAGGGGGGCTGCTGCACATAGAAAGCTTTTTATCTTTATGCATAGAATGCATTAAGATAAAAAAACCTTCTGCCTTTACAATCACTTTAAGTAAATATGTGAAGATCTAGGTTTCTCCAGAGCTACCTGTATTATTTTTTCTATATCTATGCAAATACACATTCTAGTAAACAGTATGGTTACTCTCAGATTCATGTTTGCAGATTTCTGTGTGCAGACATGTTCTTCGACACATAGCTGGTCCTTCTATAAAGACTGTGCTACCTCTGCAAACAATTTGGAGTTTTTGTAGATTATGTATGGAATATGTGGTTCAGCCACCCTTGGCATTTATCTCTGCCATACTATATAAAGATATTTTTAGAACCTATAGATGTAGAGCTCTTTGGTCACCTCCCCTTCTATACCTTAGTCACTAGACAATGACCCGATTATCCTAACAATACAGCCCTCACTCTCTGAAAAATATTAATATGGAATGTCAAACTCATTCCAGGACTGGTGTATGCTACATAAGGGAAACATAGAAATGAAGCATAAAGAAACATTTCAGGTTCCTAAACTATTAATAATAAAAACACTTTAAATGTATTTTGAATGAATAAATATATAGGCTTACATCCTTATTGGACAATTCATATGAAGTAGGCTCTGGTTTGTCCTTTCTGATAGTTACATACCTGTTCAATGATAGGCAGTCTAAATGTGTATTATATTTATACATTCTTAAAATGTGCAGTAGAATTATAGAGTCAGGGGTTATCGCTGCTGCTGTGACCCTAATAGTATGAATTGAATATCTGATGGCACAAATAAATTAGCTGCGGCTCCCGGTATTAAATATTAATTAATCAGTCACAATGGTGAGAATTAATACAATTCTGCAATTATGCTCCTAATCCACAAAGAGATTACTTAAAGGTGTACATGTCACACAGTGTTCCCGTTTACACCTTTGTACTTCATATGTGTAGCTGACTTCTCCTTTGTGTCACATCTTCTAGATCTTCTGATCCATATGGGCTTGTTACCAGGCAACTATGTGTAGTCTACTGCCAGAGCTGTTTGCAGGGCTGACAGACCATGCCTCTAAAGTGAAGTGATCTTGGGTCACTGGGACATGCCTAATTATTTCTCTTTGGGGGGATTCTTTGTGATACAAATATACTGTACTGTGCCATTATATGCAGGCATCTTTACTTTTGTTGTGTCGGGACTTGACATGAAACATAATTTCTTTATGCAAAGTTTAAAAGAGCCAGTCATCCATTCAGCATTGTCAGATTTATAAAAATGTCATGCAGAACAAAACATCTCAGAAAAAAATTCTTACAGGAGACATGTTTGCCTCCAGAGACAACAGTCTGCAAACCTGCAGGAGAACACGCACTAATATTAGCACACATGAATCTGTAAAAAGACTGAACCACTGATTGATCTATGCATATTAAGGTCACCAAACACTGTGTAATTAGCTCCACCAAAATGGTTCCTCTAATGAGGACAGCAGCGTAACTCTTTCTAATGTTTAGAACTTGTATAGCCTGCTAGCAACTCACTTTTCATTTTCCAGTTTCAGTGTTGCAGAATACATATAACATTCTGTTGTTAGAACATAGAATATACAAATTATATTGCTCTGTATTAGTAAATTGCACTATCAAATCCAGGACGTTGAACAGGGACTAAAGACAGTAAGTGCACACTAATTTAAGCAAAGGGCCTTAGGTATCATAAGTTAGTTACATAAACATAGGGGAGATTTACTAAGACTGGTGCACACAGAATCTGATCAGCTTTTAGCTTCAGATTGTTCTATTAAGCTTTGACAATAAAACCGGGAAGCTGATTGGCTACTATGCACAGCTGCACCAGATTCTGTGTGCACCAGTTTTAGTAAATCTCCCACACAGTATCAAGTACCATATAATGGTCCTTCATATAACCAAATATATTATGATATATAGATGCTTAACCCCTTCATGATGGAGAGTAAAACAAATTTTAATGCCTAAACGCAGTTTTACAACATTGACATATGTTAATAAAACTATACATATCATCACAACTACTTGTTTAGTTTATCCAGAGGAATTATACCTTGTTTTTCAGGCCAAATGGGGCTTTCATTTGGTGGTAAATTTTAATGGCTATCTCCTGATTTTTCTTTTTTTTTTATTATCAAAGGAATACCAGCACAAGGTATTAAAAAGATAGATTTCTGTAAAATATAGCAGTATATTTCTTGCTATTACCATAACCTACCACTAAACAACAACCCAAAATACATTTTCCTGCTTCTGGCAATGACAGCAATACCACATATGTGTATTTTAATTGTAGTTTGTGCTCATAGTAGGGCCCAGAAACAATAACGCCTATTTTGCTATTTTTGTCCTACCTAAAACACACTGACACGGACACTGACTGACACTGATACTAAATTTTAAAATGCTTTTTTTCATCTTACCTAAAATACACTGATCATGACCTGACACTGGCCTAGATCAAACCCTGATCTAGCTATTTTTTCTTTTTTTTTTAATATTAGTTGTATTATTTGTTTTACACACACTTTCTTTGTTTACATTTTTCTCCACTTGCAAGGAGAAAAAGATTGCATATATCTTTTATCCCACTCAGGAGGATAAAACAACACAGGGGAGGGCTGTGCAATGATTGATCTTGTTAGTACGAGATCCAGAGCTCTTGGTAAAAGCTTGATCTTTGTGCTTGGAGCGTGTTGTGCAGCACGCTCCCAGCACAAACACAGTGGTGCATATATGCAGTCCCACGGATAAAGTCCCATTTCTGTGAGGCCCCATATATGCCTATGCTTAATGGGAAGGGATTGAAACATAAATACACAATATTTACATTATTAACACAACCATTTTATATATCATAGTCATTTTTATATATGGATTTGATTATCTAATAGATATATGGACTACGTAACACTGCTAAACAAAGTTCACTTGATTGGAATCAAAGTGGTTTATACTACATTTTACTTTGACAGTGACTATTGAATATTGCAACAAGAGACACCGCTGCTTCCTGTCAGTCCATGCTGCAGCACTTCACACATCTGCCGGAAGCGTGCTCACCCACCTTGCATGCTGTACACAAGGTAGAAGAGAAATCCCGGACGGCAGCACTCCAAACTTAACCTCCCTGGCGGTGTTCCCGAGTGTGGCTCGGGGTGGATTTTCAGTACCAAGAATGGTAACCTCGAGCCACACTCGGGATTGCATTGCTGGATCCAGGCAGCCTTACTTACCTTGTCCCCTGGATCCAGCGATGTCCCCGCCGTGTCTGCAAGCTTTGTCCGCCGCCAGATGACTCTGTGTGCCGGGCTCCATTCCCTGCGAGCGACGCGTCGCACGGGGACGGAGACCGGCGGGAAATTCAAAAAGTGAAATACACACAGCACATACAGTACACTGTAATCTTATAGATTACATTACTGTATGAAAACATTTCACATCCCCTTTGTCCCTAGTGGTTTGCCCAGTGCCCTGCATGCACTTTTATATTATAAATGTCATTCTTTCTGCCTGGAAACATGAGAATGTCCATAGCAACCAAAAAGTGTCCCTTTGCGTCAAAAGTGGTTTCTGATCAGCTAGAAAACACTGATAGTAAATAATAATCATTTGCAGAATTGAGTGATACTGATTTTTGGGGAAATTTATCATCAGAAATTGAAAGTGACGACAGCAACAATTCTGCAAATGAGCAAATTTCAGTGTTTTTGGTTTGATTACATTATTGAATACATTTTATTACTATAACGTTATTATTTTTGATAATTATTTTTAATTATTTATTATATTATAATTTATTAATTTATTTTTCAAACTTTTTCATACCCGGGATGTCTACTAGACTGTTGTTTGGACAGATTTAAGTGAGTTATTCCTAAGAATTACCGGCCTACAATATAAAATGCCAAATTTTCATGCAAAATAATCGTACCGCTTTCAGCACCAAAAATCTGAAATAATCATACTGCCAGGGAGGTTAATACTGTTTATTAGCATATAAAAAATCCAAGACAGTGCACCATATAGTGGGGACAACTGCAAGGTTGATGTGTTTTGCGCATTAACACTTATTCATAAGCTAAAACACTTCAACCTTGCTTTTTTACCCACTGTATGGTGCACTGCCTTGTATTTTATATATGCTAATAAAAAGGATTACATTTGGAGTGCGGCCATCTGGGATTTCTCTTCTACCTTGTGGACAGTTTGAATATTGCTCTTATTAAAGGTATAACTTTAATGAACCCCTGCTAGATTGACTGACCTGCTCTGGTAAAGTCACCATTATTGAATCAGAGTTTTGTAGCACAGGAATGGGGTAAATAGGAGTGCTGTAGGATGTGACCAGCATACCATAGCTTTGGACATAAGTAGGACAGATTATATGAGTTTAGTTTTGTCTTGTGAAGAATAGAAAAAACAGAGATTCTCTGTTGCAGGTGTTGGCTCTTGACAAGTTTTTTCATGGAAAATCAGCAGCTGAATATTGAAGAATATCATCACACAGCAGGTCTCCCAAATACACTATAAAATTATTAATGGCAGCTACACTACAAGATTGAGAGAACACTTGATCATTGTTTGGTTTTTGACTGCTCTATAAAATGAGAGGTTTGATTTTTATTTACATGCTGAAAAAAAAGAGAGTAGACAACCTATAATTTTTTATTAAATAATAAGGGAGGGGGGAAGAAGTAATCACTGTGAGTGCACAAATTGACAGATCTCCTAGGACTCAGTCCTACTAAGCAGCACAGTGGACCTATTTAAAGCACACTTCACACCTTTTTAATAAAAAACAGGTCCTAAATCTATATATTTGCAAATTGTGGAAACGGTATATGGCTTTTACATATATTTAATAATTTATGCAGATAAGACCTCTGTTTGCTGATGGAAGGGGTGAGTGCTGAGGAATCTCTTAAAAGCTTTACCATAATGATGATAAATCAATGTATTGATTGCTCAAAGTGTATCTATAGTCAAAACTTTTTTTTACAAATTTTTGAATAGATTGAGGAGGGTTGGATTCATATTGTATTACTGTTTGTGTCCTTGTAGGGGAGATTCACCATCCCTATTTTCTCTGCTTGTCCTGGTGACCATTGTCATTGAGAAGGTGATAGGATCCAAAATGTTACAGTTCTTGTCACAACAGGAGAGGCGTGGAAATCTTCCAATAGGGAAACCTGTTCCGGTGACAGAACAAAAACAGAATAGAAAAATTACAATAGTTTTAACTATTCCCTATATCATCCAAAACTAAAACAAACATTTTGCCCATTTGAAGATGAAAGCATAGGTTTGCCGTTTGAAAATGTAGGGTGTAACATGTAACATCTACAAACAGAACCCCCCTTAGCTCCCTTCCCTGTGACAGCAACCCAGGGTTCCTCTCCCCTGCAGTCACTGTCACAAAGTGCCTGTGCCTGTGCAAGGCTCTGCCTGCACAGCTACTTCATTCATTCACAGGAAGCTGTGAATAAAGTTCCACTTGCCACCGCACTACGGACTTGTAATTTAAGTGGACAGCGAGCATGCTGATCAGCATGCACATAGTCCATTCACACTTCATACAACTCTGAAAAAGAGACAGAATACGGGCAGAGTTGTAGGAACAGTATGCAGGAACCTGACACTGCACCTGCGATCCACTGATTGTGGGAGCAATGCTCTGTAGGCTCCTGAGAAAAAAATATTAAATACACATACTTTTCCTGCAAAAATTATGTGCATTTATTATTTTTTTCATAAAGGTGAACTTATTCTTGAATGTTCAACTCATAATAAGTACTAACATTGTAGCAAGCAAATAAATCTGGCATGCCAGAAGATTAGCAAACTATTTTATTATGATTATCCAAAGTCTTCAAACTTACCATAGTATAATAAATACCTTTTATCTGCAAGATACAATTTTCTATTCATTTTACTAAAATTCTAAAAGCTAAGTAAACTTTATCTCTTTTTAAATCACATGTCAAAAAAGCATTCGATTATGAGCTGGAATTTTACATTCATGAAAATCTTTTAACTGGATGGTCATGCTTCAATAACAAACTCATCTTTTCATCTTTGATTTGTTGACTGGCAGGTTAATTTGCAGGAGAAAGCTGCAGTCCATTTCAGTTTAACCAACTGAAGCTCATCACATGGAAATGATTTCCCCAAATCTGTAGCTGTGCATTTATAAATTTGAGGCGAGAGAATACTGATAGATCTATTTGAGTTGCAGGGTGCACATCACTGCACATAATATTACTGGGATGTGGTATAACATGTGCCTGCTCTGTTCTTGTTCCTCCTAATGCTAGCTGCACATATTGCAACAGAATGGCTTTGTCATGTTATTTTTTATATGCTGTAAAATGTCAAATCTGGCAAACCTAAAAGTTCAGTGTGGAGTGGATGCTGGTATGTTACATCACATATGATCTACTGTCAGTTCTTGGAACTGTAAAATCTTTATTTTGGTGTTTCTGGATTGTCCATTTAATACAACCATTATTTTATGAAGTAGTCAGACAACTTTCCTCCTTGCATTGTACATGAGAGTGAATGGATCATTTATTTTTTCAACCTATAGCTAAACCAGAAATTTCTAGCTACCATGGCCAAAGAAAGAGAATTTTAATTCAAGGCCTTTTGTTTTTTGACATGCTGTTTTCACTGAAGGTAGCCTGTACATATGCATTTTTAACATAATATGAATAGTCTAAGTTGCACAGGTGTGTGACAGTTTTAAGGCAATCTTGTACTACCTGTACAATACTGTAAATAGCATGTGTTTGATGGTTACGTCAGTTATAGCTCAACAGAAGCTCTTAAATCTGGGATACAAGTGTAGTGATCAAGTTACTATGATGATGGGCTCTGGTCTGTACCTTCCCACCTCCCCTTCACTGCTGGAATCCAAGCAAAGCACATATATCTGTAGTGTTTATTTATCTCTCTCCAAAGCTCTGAGTGTCATTTCTCTCTGGTGCTTTGTTCCTCTGTTATCAGCATAAGTCACTTCTGAGGAGTTTTCCTGACACATGAGATAAATTTGTGTTGGGGGGAGGGGGAGCACAGCAGACATCTTGTCTATTCAGAACACAGTTTTTTCTTCTGTGTGGAGGGGGTTGTGTGTCTTTCCTCCAAATAGCTCTCACACACTGTTACTTGAGCATCTCCGCCCCTCCTCTGTGATACTAAAAGGCAAAGAAAGATTTTAACACTTTTCTGCCTTTTGAAGGGGTATAGAGAGGGGAAGACTGCAGATAAACAAGTAAAACCTATGTAGGAGGATTTGTTTCATCTCTGTGTATCATCTGAGACTGTTAACACCACTGGGTATATATGACGAATTACAACCACTTTAAATACAGGATGTGATACAGGGATGGTAACAGCTTAGAACTACAGTAGATTAATTGGTATTTCCATAGTAGAATACTCCATATTTTGTTGTTGGTATGTTTCAGGCATCTGTCGGTAAAAGTTAGTGCCAGCTTATTAAATTATTTGTGACCATAGACCATAGGTGCACTCTCAAGATTCTCTTTATGCATGGTTTATTAATCAGTTTAGTACAAATCCTGTTTAGCAAACTAAGATGAATACATTAACCACTTGCCGACCGCCGATCGGCATTTGACGGCGGCAAAGTGGCTCTGTAAGGCGAATCGCCGCCATATGACGGCGGCCGCCAGATCGCGCACAGTGCCAATGGCATTTACACAGTAATCAGTGCATTTTTATAGCACTGATCACTGTATAAATGCCAATGGTCCCAAAAAAGTGTCAAAATGGTCCGACATGTCCCCTGAAATATCGCAGTACCGCTAAAAATCGCAGATTGCCGCCATTAATAGTAAAAAATTTAAAAAAAAATAAAAACCCCAAAAATGAATTCTCATCATCCGTAAACGTGACCACTTTTGCGCAAACCAATCAATAAACGCCGATTGCGATTTTTTTTATCACAAATATGAGGAAGAATATAAATCGGCCAAAACCGATGAAAAAAAATGTTTTTTTTATATTTTTTTTTTGGATTTGTATTTTAGCAAAAAGTAAGAAATTTGGTTTTTTTTGCAAAATTGTCGCTCTTCTTTTGTTTATAGCGGCGATCAGAAATGACGCAGCGGTGATCAAATACCACCAAAAGAAAGCTCTATTTGTGGGAAAAAAAGGACGCAAATTTCGTTTGGGTACAATGTCGCACGACCGCGCAATTTTCAGTTAAAGCAACGCAGTGCCGAATCGCAAGAAGGGCTCCGGTCCTAAAGCTGGAAATCCTTCCGGGGCTGAAGTGGTTAATACCTTATTT
>BLSH010264060.1:404195-432259 GCA_018402905.1 Glandirana rugosa
TGGACGAGGGGTAAGTGTGGACTCTGGAACATTGTGATTGCTCAGTGTACGGTAGTCCCTCCCTTTTACCGATTAACCTGGATACAACCTTTAAAAGTGAATCCCCACATGAGTGAAAACAACGGTCACCAAATCTGAAATTACCGACACACAACTCAAATAAACTCCCCTGTCGTTTAAATGTGACAATATGTTCGACATGTCCGTGATGAAATGTAACATCGTTTCACACTAAAGAGCCATTCATGTATTCATTTTTATTTTGAATGGTATTTCATTCTTATACTCGCCATCCAGTGGATCTTCTTTGACATACAGTATCTCACAAAAGTGAGTACACCCCTCACAGTTTTGTAAATATTTTATTATATCTTTTCATGTGACAACACTGAAGAAATCACACTTTGCTACAATGTAAAGTAGTGCCTGTACAGCTTGTATAACAGTGTAAATTTGCTGTCCCCTCAAATAAACTCAACACACAGCCATTAAAGTCTAAACCACTGGCAACAAAAGTGAGTACACCCCTAAGTGAAAATTTCCAACATAGGTCCAATTAGCCATTTTCCCTCCCTGATGGCATGTGACTCGTTAGTGTTACAAGGTCTCAGGTGTGAATGGGGAGCAGGTATGTTAAATATGGTGTTATCGCTCTCACTCTCTCATACTGGCCATTGGAAGTTCAACATGGCACCTCATGGCAAAGAACTCTCTGAGGATCTGAAAAAAATAATTGTTGCTCTACATAAAGATGGCCTAGGCTATAAGAAGATTGCCAAGACCCTGAAACTGAGCTGCAGAAAGGTGGCTGAGAACATACAATGGTTTAACAGGACAGTTCCCACTCAGAACAGGCCTCGCCATGGTCGACAAAGAGTGCACATGCTCAGTGTCATATCCAGAGGTTGTCTTTGGGAAATAGACGTGTGTGTGCTGCAAGCATTGCTGCAGAGGTTGAAGGGGTGGGGCGGTCAGCCTGTCAGTGCTCAGACCATATGCCGCACACTGCATCAAATTGGTCTGCATGGCTGTCGTCCCCGAAGGAAGATCATTCTAAAGATGATGCACTAGAAAGCCCACAAACAGTTTGCTGAAGACAAACAGACTGAGGACATGGATTACTGGAACCATGTCCTGTGGCCTTATGAGACCAAGATAAACGTATTTGGTTCAAATGGTGTCAAGCGTGTGTGGTGGCAACCAGGTGAGGGGTACAAAGACAAGTGTGTCTTGCCTACAGTCAAGCATGGTGGTGGTAGTATCATGGTCTGGGGCTGCATGAGTGCTGCCGGCACTGGGGAGCTAAAGTTCATTGAGGGAACCATGAATGCCAATATGTACTGTGACATACAGAAGCAGAGCATGATCCCCTCCCTTCGGAGACTGGGCCGCAAGGAAGTATTTCAACATGATATCAACCCCAAACACAACTCCAAGATGACCATTGCCTTGCTAAAGAAGCTGAGGGTAAAGGTGATGGACTGGCCAAGCATGTCTCCAGACCTAAACCCTATTGAGCATCTGCGGGGCTTCCTGAAACGGAAGGCAGAGGAGCGCAAGGTCTCTAACATCCACCAGCTCTGTGATGTTGTCATGGAGGAGTGGAAGAGGATTAGATACTAATGGCTGTGTGTTGAGTTATTATATGGGGACAGCAAATTTACACTGTTATACAAGCTGTACACTCACTACTTTACATTGTAGCAAAGTGTCATTTCTTCAGTGTTGTCACATGAAAAGATATAATAAAATATTTACAAAAATGTGAGGGGTGTGCTCACTTTTGTGAAATACTGTATTTGCCTTGCTTAACCAGCAATTAATTTACCAGATTTAAGATGAAAATCAGAGTATTCTTTATACATTTCAACCATAATCATACCTACCTCTAGCCCTTCCAAGTTTGATGACCTAACTGGAAAGTGTGCAATTTTCCATTCAGTGGATATTTACTGCCATAAGCAATCTTTGATAATGTTATAAAAATGAGCAATTAGACAATAGCTTGAGGTGAGAGACTTTACATACATTTATACACCCTACAAAGATCTGCAACCCCAAGCAGAGACAATATCTCTGTCCTGAATGCTCAAACCCCTCCCCCTCTACTGTGCACAACTCTGAATCCAAAAGAAGTCAATATCACCTACTTTTAAGTTAACAATTTGCAGGACTGCTATTTACATTTGTAGCCAGTTCTGAGTCTTATTCACAAGAATCAGCAATAAAGCTAATTTTGATTGTTTCCTTCATCTCTACACTTGATAAAATAGGAGCTGCTTTTTGATCTTTAAATTATACCAGCTATCAAAGAATATTGTGAGTGTATTTCACAATGTGCACTACCCAAGCCTTTTTTCCTCCCTGCAGGCATGGGTAGAGCACAATCACCCAGCCATTAGTGGCAAAATATAATGTTGGTCTCAAGATATATTTGACCCTCACAAAGTAAAAAATGATAATTAATATTCAATGTTCCAAGTGTGAAACTTCAAACAGACTTAAATTATTGGCTGGAAAGAGAGTTCTTTTTTCCCTAATAGTATGAGAGATTTAATTAAGCCCCCATTTATTTCCCTTCTAAAGAAAGCATCATCTCTCATGACAAAATTGATTTGTTAATCATTGAAAAGGGAAGCAAAAATAATTTCTGCTGCATCTGTAAGGATTTATGAGCCATCCATGCTAGATTCCCTTTTTTTCATCTGGCTTATTAATTGCTGAAATGTTGATTTTTAATCAGTTGTACAATGGAAATATCAACACAATTAAACTGAAAAAACATTAGACTTGGAACTTGGTCAATAACGAATTAAAGCTTATTTTCTTTTTAATTTTTTATTTAATGCATGCTTCAAACATTGCTTTTAAAGTTCATTTAATATATATGAATGTATGCTTGCGTTCTAAAGAACTGTAAGTATGAACAGTTACTTTGACAATACAAACATGTAGAAATACTACTCGTTTATCTTTATGGCTGTGGTAGAGATTAAAGTGTTTGCTAACCCACTTTCACTAAATCCTATAATCCCCTCTGCACCATAATAAGTGTCCCTGTGCCTGTGTAATGTAAAAAATCTGCCGGTGTACCTATATAAGTTCGGCTCCCAGTGCTCAGCTGGCTTGTCAGCTCTCTTCTCTCTCGGCTGACAGATCCAGTGGGCGGGGCCAGGCCGGGGGAGAGGGGGAGAGAGGATAGAACCGACAGTCAGCCGAGCGCCAGGAGCCACTCTCATATAGTTACAGATCGGCAGATTTTTTACATTACACAGGCACAGGGACACTTATTATTATGGTACAGAGGGGATAAGAGGGTTTAGTTGCAAATATGAGAGCAGCAGGAGCTGGGGGGGGGGGGGGCAGGCACTGTCATGAGCAGACAGTCAGAGAGGGGAGGGGGGTGAGGACAGAGGAGAGGACACAAGAAACAGAGAGCAGGGCTGCGGCTGGTGGAGGCACGTATGCTGACGACGGTATCAGGGCTCAGCAGCCCTGAAATATCGTGGTCAGCATACAGGGGGGAGGGTATAGCCAAGCAAGATCAGCCAGGTACGATAGGCCAAATGACACAGTACAAGCACTGTGCTGTATAACATGCTTTAAGGGAACCGGATCTGTTTTTTTTTTTTTTTAAACAGATACTTTAAGGACAATAGATTGTAAGCTCCACTGTCAGCAAGCATGATGCTAATAGTTTAGTGGAATAAACAGGGGATTTTCTAATAAAAAAATGTTTACTGCCATGAAACAGTTCTCTTTATATACATAATTAATCAAACTTATCTGAATGTTTGGTGCAAGTGAAATATATTTTTATCTTTAGCAAATAAAACCCCTAATCTTTAATGCTCAAACACATCTAATTATTTTTTGTTCTGAAAAGGGCACGAAAGCAGTAGAACATCTGCAAATTTGTATTGCTTTATTACTGCCTGCTGTCAGTCACAAGGAGAGGTGGATCTGAATGCTAACTAGTCCCCCCAGCTTTCCCATCAGTCTCCACACACTGTAACCATTACTGGATGCTAGGAGCCTATTGGCTGTGAAGCCAACACCATCCTTGACAACCAGTGACAGGTAGAGAGGGAAGGGGTAGCTGCTCTGCTACACAACAGCATACAGAAGCAGGCACTATGCCCATCTCTATAGGCCAGCATAGAGTTGATCTTACCTTGTCCCATTATCTATGAACTGGTGGTATTTCTTTTTTAATGTAGTGTAGCCTTAGCCAAGAACTACCCAAATTTGTTGCATCGTTCAGTAAAGCTACTGAAATTGATGGCAGGGCTTTTTGAATCTGCCACATATCATTTTACAGGGGCTATACTGAGAGTAAAGTTTTGTAAGTGCTGTATTAAATTCCCCTATTGTGTTCAAAGTAAGAGGTGTGTCTTAGGGTGTCAGAGCCAAGAATTCTTCTGGTAGTGAAACATTTTGTCTGAGCATTCTGTTTATAATAAGTAATAATCTTTCTTAGAGAAATTCTAAATTATCCCTATGAGTTACTTCACAGGTCTCTAATGGCTAGCTATTGTTAGTCTAGATATAAATAAAAAGTTAACAGCTATACAGTAGTTGTACAATCAGTGGGGTACAGGTTTAAAGGAGTTGTGATAGGCAGAAGGATTTTTATCTTAATGCATTCTAAACATTACGATAAAAAAGATTTTGTGTGTAGCAGCCCCCCTAATTACTTACCTGAGTCCTATCTCTCTCCAGCAGTGTCCACAAATGTCTAAGCCATCATTCTCTCGATTGGCTGAGACCCAGCAGCTGTGCCAATTGCCCCCACTGCTGTCAAGCCAATCAGGGGAGAGAGGGGGTGGGGCCGGGTTGGGGCTCCGTGTCCGAATGGATACACGAAGCTCTGACTCGGTTCAGGTGCCCCATAGGAAGCTGCTGGCTGTGGGGGCACTTGGTAGGAGGGAGGGGCCAGGAGCAACAAAGAGGGACCTGAGAAGAGGAGGATCTGGGCTGCTCTGTGCAAAACCAACTGCACAGAGGAGGTAATTATAACATGTTTGTTTTTTTAAATGACTTTACAATCACTTTGATTCTGGTTAGGGGATAGTAAGTATACCTGCTACCTCTGATAAGATTTGAAAAATTGAGGACCAGTGATTATGAAGAATATTTGCAATTTGCCCACACTTTCTTCTGCAATGAAGTGAATTGGCTAATGAAAATGTTTCTAATCAATGAGGAGTCAAATATCATCTTAACATGACCTTTTGGGATATTTCCTAATGGGTAATGTATCTAGAGAAAGAAGGGTTACATAGTTACATAGTTGGTTGAATAAAGACAAAGATCCATCCAGTTCAACCCACTATGTGTGTGTGTGTGCGTGTGTACATAATTCATTACAGATTCCTATATTCTTGTTTATTATTTTTACTGGGAAGCTTGTCTTAGCTGATACCACCTAAGCTGGTAATAAACTAGTAGAAGTTATTCTGAAGTTTTTAATATGAAGAATGTGTTCAATTTTCTAATAGTTAGTGGGGTCAAATTGATGTTTATTTTTGATTGTAGTGATGAGAACATTCACGAGCAAGATGGAAACTTTTCGTGTTTTTGATGCTTTTGTGATGCTTTGGTGATGCTTCTGTGATGTTTCGATGATGCTTTTTTGATGATTAATGAAGACTGGCAAATGCCCTCTGTGTGTTGATTTTATTTTAAAGGGCCCCAGTAGATCCCCAGCTCATTAGTACCCCTGTTGAGCAGATCCCCAGCTCATTGGTACCCTCATTCAGCAGATTCCCATCTTAAAAGTACCCTCCTTCAGCAGATCCCCTGCTCAGTAGTACCCCCAGCTCTGCTGATGCCCCACTCAGTGGTATCCCCAGCTTTGATGATTCCCTGATCAGTAGTAACCCCTAGCTTTTCTTATTCCCCACTCTGGTTTGCTGATCCTCCTCTCTCTCTCTCTGTCCCCACTCACCTCCCACTATATTGCTCCCACACTGCTCAGAATGTGACAGTTTCTCATGCTCTAGTCCCCCAGCTCTGCTGATCCTCTGCCACTCAGTCCTCTCTCTCTCTCTGGCCCCCACTTACCTTCTGCTATACCCTTCCCATGTTGCATACCACATGTCTCTAGTTGCCTGCTTCAGTCCGGACCCCGCTCATCTTCCTGCTGCTCAGCACTGCACACCAGATGTGAGGCCTGTACCAGATATTCTCAGAATATATGCACATGAACCGCAAGTGACTACAAAACAAAGTGAAGCTGAATAAAAGCCTCTCAAAAGCTTCTAGAGCTGTAAGTGAGCTTTTTATACGTCTATGGAGGCTTTATAGATGCTTTGTAGCACCAAGAAAGTGACATGAGGTATAATTTTTGAAGCAAAGCAGATGCAACGTGTAAACAGGACTGTAAGCTCACCATTTTATTTGACTGGTGATTTAAGTGGCATTCAGAGTATTTTAAAAAAGCATGTCCAATGCCACATTTTTAAGCAAGTGTAAATGAGCCCTAAATGTGCGGGAAATTACATTACAGTCATTCCAGTCATTCTATATTATAATTGAATGCTAAAGGCAAACAAAATTTTGAAGTACTTTTGAACAACATTTGTCAAGTCACAGTGACTAAGTAGTTAGCATCTCCCTGTGCCTGCGCGGGATTCCTCCAGGTGGTCCAGTTTCCTCCCACATTTCAAAGACATGCTGGTAGGTTTATTTAATACAAGAAAGGCTTTTGCTCGATTTGGGAACCACAACTTGGCATTGTATGCAATATTTAAGCTTAAGATATACCGAAACAATCAAATCCTTCTCCACCATTGATTCCCCTAGTTGTACTCCCCCTAGCATGTATGATGCATGCATACTTTTAGCCCCCAAGTGCATAACTTTACATTTATCAACATTAAACCTCCTTTGCCACACAATTCCCCTATTGAACAGTGCATTGAGGTCGGTTTATAAGTCAGAGTAAGGATGTAATTTGACTGTATAGCTTAGTGTTGTCTGCAAAGACTGAAATGGTATTTTTAATCCCAGATCTAATATAATGTATAAATATATTAAAAAGTAAGGGTCCCAACATTAAACCTTAGGGTTCACCACTAATAACCTCAGACCCTTCAGAGTGTGAATCATTTACCACTACTCTCTGAATACGGTCTTTCAGCCAGTTTCTATTCACTTACAAACTGATTTTTCCAAGACTGTAGACTTTATCTTACACATTAGCCATATGTGGGAAAGTGTGTCAAACGCTTTTGGAAAATCCAAGTATACTATGTCCACAGTGACTCCTTTGTCTGAGGTTTTGCTTTCCTCCTCGTAAAAAGAAATCTGATTTGTTTGACAAGTTCTGTCTTTCATTAATCCATGCTGGCTATTGCTTAAAATGTTTTTTTTTTCTAGCAAAAACTAATCTATGTGGTCTTTTATTAAACTCTCCAGTATCTTCCCAACTATAGAAGTTAAACTAACATGGTCTATAGTTACTTGGAAAATACTTTGACCCCTTTTTAAATATAGCAATCATATTGGCCTTACATCAATCCAGTGGTACTATTCCAGTCATTAAAGAGTCCCAAAAAATTAGAAACAGTGGCATTAAAATGACAGAGCTCAATGCTTGTAGGACTCATGGGTGTATGCCATCTGCTCCAGGTGCCTTATTTGCATTTATTCTGTCTACATATTTCTGGACCATATCAAATTTTTAGCCATTGTGGATAATTTGATAATGTCAATAATCCCCATTATGGACATGAGCCCCCCCCCCCATGTTTCATTGTATACACAGAGATGAAGAAGGTATTTAATAAATGTGCTTCTCTTTGTCCCCAGTCACCCACGCCAGATCATTTTGTAAAGGGCCTAAATGCTCAGACCTGACCTTTTTACTATTAATATATTTGAATAATTTTTGTGGGTTTGTCTTACTCTCTTTTGCAATCTGTAATTCGTTTTGAGGCTTGATTTCCTTTTTACATATTCTGTTATATTCCTTGTGACATTTAAATGATAGTGTTCCTTCATTATTATATTTTTAAAAGTTATTTTCTTATTATTTACAGGGTTTTTTTTTAACTTTTGCCATGAGCCACATACAGTAAGTTTTACATTTAGGCTTTTAAACGTATTGCTCATGGGAATGTAGTCATTTTGAAAAATTCCCATTTCTGTTCTTTGTTTATCAATGCCAATGTTCCTTCCTAGTCTAAGTCTTGGAGAGCAGCTCTCAGCCTTGGAAAATTTGCTCTCTTAAAGTTGTGTTTTTTTTTCTTGATGTGTTTGTTGCATACAGCTAACATTAAATGAAATCATGTTATGGTTACTGCTACCCAGATGTTCTTTTATATGTACATTAGTAATAAGCTCTGCATGGTTAGAGATTACCAGGTCCAACAGAGCATCATTTCTAGTTGGGGCCTTTATGAACTGTACCAAAACATTGTCTTGTATTAGATTTAAATATTTTTGCCCTTTAATTGTTCCAGCAGTGCCATACCCCATTATCTTTGTGCCAGCCCTTGCAGCCCCTTCTATCAGTGCAAGGAGCTGAGTCTCCACCTCCTCCTTAACACTAGGTGGCCTATAACACTCTCCATCAACTAGGTCCCCTTTCACACTTGCTTTGAGATCACTTCTCATATAGACACAGACACCACCACCTCTCGGTTTTACCCTGTCTCTCTGAAAGAGAGCATAGCCAGGAATATTAATAGCCTAATAATTTGACGAATGATGTCAAGAGTTAGCAATACCAATTAATTCATAGTTCTCCTCATACACCAAAGCCTCCAGCTCACATTTTGCTTGGCAGACTTCTGGCATTGGTGAACAAACACTTTAATTCACTGTAACATATAAAGTGCTGCTCATACAATCTAGTGACAGTCCACACATATGAAAAGTCCACATAAAGTTCATTCCATACAAAGGACTAGATGAAAGATGTATAAAAGATTCCGCAGGTGAAAAGAATTCCTTTTATGCAAAAGGTTTGAACCCTGTATTACCAACAGGTCAGACACGCTTGTTTTCCCTCAATATGGGGAAGAAAGGAAAGCGGCTCTCCCGGCTCCAGCACTAATCACACTGCCTTCTGTCTCTCATGAGCTCCCAGACCAACCAGCGATCAAATGATTATGACTCAGTAATCCGGATACATGAGGAAAAAGGACAAATCTAAGTGCTCTCCATATGATAAATCTACTATTTTATTAATAAAAATGTTGCACTCACATGTAGGCAGCTTTAAAAGGACATGTATAAGAAGGTAACACAGCGATCTCCAGTATCATAGATCATGGATCGATGGACAGCAGTGGGTGATGTCAGTCCAAGCTCATCTCCCGTGTGCATTACGTCAACATGTGACTTCCTCAGCGGGGGGGGGGGCTAGGACAATATCACCACAGGTTTATAAATGCTCATAGCATCAAATAAATTAACAATGCACTGTGTCAACAGAGACATCTGGCGGTGCAACCACGCAATCTCAAGCTCCAAACAGAGTTCATGAGATGTGGGCCTTTTCAAACAGACGGTCTCCATTTAGAGACATCTAGTGGACAAATTTGAGATTGCTGGAATCAAAATAGTTATTCAATATTGTTAAAATAGGAATCAACCTAAATATGTTAAAAGAGACTAGAAATAGACAATCACCCACCGCTATGCATATTTTCATATTATATAAATTAATCATATAATCGGTCTATAAAAATATATATAGAAATATATAAAATCTATAACAAAACCAAATTTATATATCTCCACAAATAAAATTAATCAAAAAAGTACCATTATCTATCTGAAATAAAACAGTTCAATTCGAACTCAACATTTAACCCCTGAGGCACCATTACATCAGTTTCAAAGATCCAGAAGGAGTCACTTTTACTCAATTGTCTGATGAAATGGCCACCCCTCCAATGGGGCTTTACTTTCTCAAGTCCCCAGAACTTAAGATCTTTGGGGTCCCTATTATGGAAATGTCAAAAATGTCTAGATACACTGTGAGTTTTTTCTCCTTTCTTGATGTTACTGACATGCTCATGGAAACAGACCCCAAGTTCCCTAGAGGTCCTGCCCACATACTGGAGCCCACGATTGGTAATGAGATCTTTGATTTGATATTCTCTGCCAGTAGCAGTAGCCATGAAAGATTTGCGCTTTTTAGTATTAAAATTTACCTGTTTGCATGCAATGCAGCATCCGCATGCATACATTCTGGACAAAAAGTGAATAATTTACTTTCTCTCTGACATGGGGGGTCAATCACCCCTGGGGCTATCTCACCACTAAGAGTAAGGGCATGTTGATAGACAAACCGAGGTCTAGGTGGTAAAACTGACCCTAAAGTCTGGTCTTTGAGCAATATATCTAGTGTCTTTGGGTCTGTTGGAATCACCAATCAGAACACTATGATCCAAGGTACACACTTTTTCAATTTCCTGCACAACTATATCTCTCAATACCCCTTCTGTATAAAGCGTTCTGTTAACATCTGAGATTGAGAAAGAAAATCCGCCTCAGAGGAACATTTCCTTCTCAGGCCTATAAATTGTCCCCTGGGGATGTTGTACAACCAATTTTGGTGATGACAACTCCCCAGGGAATATAGCCATTTCTATCAGTAGGCTTGAAATAACTTTATTTATTAAAACCACCTTTTTCCTTGAAGATCTCCAGATCAAAGAAAACCATCTTATGCATATTAATATTCCAAGTCAAAGTGATATTTTTATCATTGGAGTTCAACTTGTCCATTAATTCCTGGAGACTAGTCATATCTCCATCCCAAATCATAAACAGATCATCAATGTATCTGCGGCAGCAGAGGAGTTGTTGTGGGTGATCCCAAAAAACCGCCTCCTCCTCCCAGTGGGCCATAAACAGGTTGGGCACACTGGGAGCGAAGTGGGCACCCATTGCAACTCTTCTCACCTGCAGATAATACTGATGATCATGCCAAAAATAATTTTGATTTAAACAAAATTATAAACATTGTATAAGGAACTTTTTAGGTCTAGATGACAAATCAGAATCATCCAAGGCCCACTTAGTAGTGGAAAGAGCATCTTGGTGCCCAATAATAGTATATAACGAGCTTACATCCGCTGTAATGAGGATGCTTTGAGGACTCCCATTCAACTTCTCTAAAATTTGGATCATGTGTTTGGTGTGCCTCAAATATGATATCTCCCTACCACCAAATGCTTCAAAAAGCAGTCAATGTATTGGACTAACCGGGCAGAAACGGAATCAGTCCCATTAACAATGGGTCTGCCCGGGGGGCAGGTGGAGGCCTTATGGACTTTGGGAAAAAAATATATTATTGGGGTTCTACATGTAATGGGATCTAGAAACAGGGCCTCCTTTTTGGTAAATATACCCCTGTCTTTTTCCTTTTCCACTAGGAGATGTAATTCCTCTTTAAATTGAAAGACAGGGTCTGACCGTAGAATCTGATAGGTCTCTCTGTCAGTTAATAGGCGTCCCATCTCTTCCTTGTAAAATGACTTGCTCATTACAACGAACCCCCCCCCCCCTTTATCAGCGGGGCGGATAACAAGGTCCTTATTTTTTTCCAGAGAAGAGATCCCATTTTTTATGTACGTAGGATCATTGACTCTTTTGAATTTTAAGTCACTGAGAACCACATTCTTAAAAACCTCTAAGTGCCTATTATCACTATTCAGGGGGTTAACGACTGACTTGTTGGCCAGATTGGAGTGTGTCCCAGAAATGGCTTGACTACTCCTCTCTCCAGGTTTAGACAAAAAATATTTTTTCATATTAAGACTCCCGATGAACTTAAGAATGTTAACATATGTCTGAAATGTATTCAAATTCCTCACTGGGGCAAATTTCAGCCCTCTATCCAAAACTTTCAATTCGTCAACAGATAAATTGGCAACAGTTAAATTATATATCCCTATTCCTAACAGGATTTTTTTCCCCTGAAGTCTCCTTCCAGCCCGTTTCCTCTCTTTCTCTCTTTTTTCCTTTGGGGTTTGGTATGATGCCCCCCGGAGGGGGCCTGATTCCCTAAAAAACCTCCACCATTTGTTTGTCTGTCATTATGTAGAGGTGCATATCTATTAGATATCTGTATTGGATGATTATCCTGTTGGGATTGATATTGATAAGGATTAATTCATTGTCACATTTTGCACATGTATTTTCTATATTATTTGTAGTACAAATAGTACCATTTCCAGTGGTTGTTTGTAACATGGGATCCTTCTTAACACTTGCCATAGCCTTCCCCTCATCTTCCTCTATTTCACCCACCATTAGGGACTGACCAGCCTGACCTGTTTTCCCCATTGTAATTGAATTCACCCTTAGAGAGGTAGCAGTGATACCAGCAGGGCTGCCACCTCCACATCTTCACCCATCTTGGCAAATTTGTTTGGGTTCTCAAACCCAGAACCAGCCTTCCTTTTCTGTGAGCCCCTACTTGATAATCCAGACTTACCCCTCCACCCTCCACATCAACCCCATTACTCATCTGCTCAATGAGCTTAAGGCCCCTTTCACGGTTGTCAATTCTGCCCAGTGTTGCAATTTGCTCCTTCTGATCTCTAATGTGAGCTTCCAGAAGGGCAACCTGCTCACATCTCATATATGTGGAAAATCTCATTAACAATGATTTTTATACTTTCTGATTTGTGTCCTTAAAATGTACACCAACAAAAACCTTTTAAGTGTATATTTTCCTTTTTTGGAGGTGCATTTTTAATATATAATTGATAAACTGTAGCACAAATATTGTGTGACATAAAAAAACAACTTGTCACTGCTGCTATTTAGAAAATATACAACATTTTGGGGATTTTAGGTAATCTTAAGTAATATGTGTGCAAAAAATGAACAAACAAAAAAAAGAGTATCTGGCAGTGAAAGGATTAAAGGCTGTTAAGGAAATGACCCCTCATCTCTTGTTAGCCTGTCACGTATCAATAGGACAATAGGTACGGTGCAAGACAGCAATATAATTGTATCAAAAGTTCTAAACCTTCCTTACACTATTAGAAAATGTGTTTTATTTCTGTCTATGTCCCCATTATATGACTTTGTTCCCACTTTCTTTTCTGCTTGACACATGTAATGTAGACAGGAGGTAGGACGGTTTTGTCTGGAGTACATATATCTAAACCTAAGAAAAAAATTGAATATATTGCCAAAATCCAGTGAATTTGTATCTTCCTACGGCCCTAACTGAAATCTCAGATAATGTTATCGGCTTTCCTAGCTATCCTTTGTGAACTACAAAGCAATGCCACTCTCTGTAATACATTTGAAAAGAGTAGGAGGTGTTTGTAGTCTAATTCAGGAGTGCAGCCTAAAGTAGCTGCACTCCAGATTTGTGTTTGGGTTTGGATACGCTCTAAGTTAACCTGTGCTATAGTACAGTAGCATTCACCATAAGTTACCATATCATTGTCAAGGTGGCGACTGAGCAGGCATGGGTCCTTTATCTACACTGTAAGGGATACACCCTAAAAGAGATAGTAGGCTTACCCAAGAAGTGTTCACAGTAAAGCAGAGTGCCGCAGGGCAGATAGTCCCAGGTGCAGGCAATGCAGAATTCCCCAGGGCGAGGATTCTAAGGGCCAGCTGGTATTCACCAGAGCTTCTGTTGATGGAGGTGTATTTCATTGTGTGCTGCCTCAATTTGTGACCCCCAGGTACACGTTAGTGAAGACCAGGGGCTTAAAGCAGTTGTAAACCACTAGACATTTTTTTTTACCCTGCAATGTAAAGGCATAATGTGCTAGTATGCATCACATACTAGCACATTATGTTAAATGTACCTTTAAAAAAGTCCTTCCACGCCAAGATGTCAGATCTGGAGGCCGCTTCCATCTTCACCCATCTTGCTTCCGGGATCGCAGATTCTGGCTCTGTGACTGGCCAGAGCCACCGGTCATGGCACGGGGCTCTGAAGAAACGGCACGGGTGGCCATCCCTTCAGAGCGCATGCGCCAGTGATACCACTGGCTGCATGTACAGTAAATATCTCCTAAACGGTGCACATTTATGAGGTATTTACATTATCGTTAGGTAAGCCTTATTATAGGCTTACCTATAGGTAAAAAGTCATGCATGGAAGTTAACTTCCACTTTAAGAAAGGTGCCAGGAAATAAGACTGCAGTAGGAAGGTACACTGTGGAGACAGTCCGGAGAACAGAGCTGATTGCAGGAAAGGTATTGGTCAGAGGTCAGATCCAGCAGCAACTCAGATAATCGGGAATTAAGTCAAGGGTCAAGGCAGATAGTGGACTTGCATAGCCAGGAAACAAAGCCAGAGGTCAATATATGGGAATTACCAGAGGAAAGCTGGCTGGATAGCAGGCAGGTACAGGGCTTATCAGCTAGTTTGCAAAAGCATTGCTCAGGTGGCAAGCTGTACTCATTTTAAATAGCCAAGGCAAGAGGAGTAAGGCCCCTTTCATACTTGTGCGACCTGAAAGTCGTGCGAGTTTGCCGCACTCTTACTGTATTTTGTTGCCACGATTTTGATGTGACTTTAAGCAATGCCTGTGTAATCTTGAGGTCTATGTACCTCAGATTGCATCAAAGTCAGACCAAAGTAATGCAGCGACTACGTTGAAGTCACTGCGACTTGAAGTCGCACAGATATGAATGATACTCATTGAAAATCATGGGGTACGACTTGTCATGCAACTTTGCCGCCCCAAGTTGTAGTACAAGTTGCACAAGTGTGAAAGGGGCCTTAGTATTTCTGATTGTCTGTAGCCTGACAATAGGGGAAGGTGCCGCTCTAACTGACTGCAGCATGAATGAGAGACAGATAGTCAGGCTGACAAGGGACTGGCCATGCAGTTGATAATACTCAGCGGGTGTGACTAGTTGATGCCTATAACACTCTCCTGTCTAAGAATAAGGTAAGAAAAGAGCTTGTATTTGTGGAACTACAAGAACCAGAGCAGCTTTGTATGTTTGAGCTGTAGAACTACAAGTATATTGGCCTTAGGGTTGCCACATGATCCCTTTAATCCAGGACACATATGAATTACACAGGTTCTGTGGCTGATTAAGGTGGTAATTAAACTCACTTGGTGCCTTATCTGCATTAAATTAGCCTCAGAACCTGTGTAATTAATATGTGTCCTGGATTAAAGGGATGATGTGGCAACCCTAATTGGCCTGCCTGTTGGTCTGTGGCACTACAAGTAACAACAAACCTGCTCATCTATGGAACTACAATCAACAGCAGCTTTTCCTGCCTATCTGGGACAATTGCACTGCTACATTAAGGCTGGGTTCACACCTATGCGAATTGGATGTGGGTTTCCCCTCATAGCAGGAGATTGTGATCGGCTCTCTATGGAGTCGGTTCACATATGTCCGTTATGGTTGCGAGCGGATTGCACAGAAGTGCTGTGCGACTTTGGCTCCGTTTCAGGGCCAAACTTAGCCAAAAATTCGGCCCTGATTTGTCCCTGAAACCATTGGTGTGCACAGCCTATTGCATTAGGATGTGCACTAGGGTTGCCACCTGTACGGAATTCACCCGGACAGTACGGGCTTAGAGTGATTTTGAATCATGTGCCCGGGTCTCCTTCCTCCTCTCTCCCGGACACATGATTCAGCCTGCACTCTGGCTCTGAGTTCCATCTGCTTAGCTGGTGGCTGGGAAGGAACATGAATAGTTAATATTATCACTCAGGCAGACGTTTTTATCTTTATTCAGCCCTTCTGACAATCTTATCTGAGTCCCGACTTCCACTTCTATAGCGATCAGCTGGCAGGGACTATTTGATCATTTTCGGGCTCAGGCGGAGTAATCCTTGTGTTGTACTGCGGTTCCCGGCAATTACATTGCTTAGCTGATCGCTATAGATGTGGAAGTCGGGACTCAGATAAGGTGGTCAGAATGGCAGAATAAAGATAAAGACTTGTGCCTGAGTGATTATATTAACTATTCATGTTCCTTCCTGGCCACCAGCTGAGCAGATAAAGCCACAGTCCAGCCTGGATCTCCACAGCAGGTAAGCGCTTGAGTCCAGGGGGTTAAATAGTCCTTTCCCTTCCCCTGGCCCCCAGCTGAGCAGAAGTTTTGAAGTTTTTTGTAATTGCTGCAGACAAGAGCTTTTAAGAGCCGGTTCACACTGAGGCGACTTGTCAGGCGACTCAAGTCGCCTGACAAGTCGTCCCCATGCAGTGCAATGGAACCATTCTAATAGGAGCGACTCAGGTCGCTCCGACTTAGAAAAAGGTTCCTGCACTATTTTCGGGGCGACCTCAGCGCAACTTGCATTGACTTCTATGGTAAGATGTCTCCTTGCAAGCCGCGCTGAGGTAGCCCCGAGCGGGGCGACTTGCTTTGCCCTGCAAGTCGTGCTGCTCCAGTGTGAACCGCCGGCTCTTACTCAGCCTAGGATCACGCTGTAGCGATGTGGGAAGCGGTGCGATTCCAGCGCCGGTTCCTGAATGGCACCTCTCCCACAGGCAGTTCACACTGCTCTCTGTGAACCGCTGCGGTGTCATTACAAAGTTAATGACACAGTTCACAGACCGCAGTGCAAACTGTGAATTTGTACAGGAATCGGATGGTGAGAACACCCCATGCGATCCGATTCCAGTGCGTGAAAAAAACAAGTCCCTGCACCTTTTCTGTGCAAATCCAATGCGAGGTCAGCCATACAAGCGTATGGCTGAACTCACATTGCTCAGACATCGCATGCGATCGCACTAGTCTGAACCTAGGCTCAGCAATAGTCCTGTTCCTGTCCCCAGTTCCCTGATGATTTCTCAGAATATACTGCAATGGTTGAATACCCTTAGGGCTCATTTACACATATGGTGCCCTCTGAAGAGCAATCCATGTTTGGATCACTCTTCAGAGGGCATTTAACAGGCAGTGAGGAGGTTTTATATCACCTCCTCACCACCTGTTTAAACCCCACAGCGTCACCCCGCAACAGAATGCATTGCACACAGATGCAGGAAGCCCTCATTCACTTGGATGGGCCACGTTCAGCAGGCATTGCCGTACTGTGATGCAAAGCATTTTGGCTATTGCGTGTGTACATCCCCCTTCTGCTGCCTTTGCAGTTTAAGAGGAACAGTTGAGTAGCAGTAAAAACACAGCTCAACCTCTAATTTTTACTGTCCCCCAACCATAAGTGTAAACGAAGTAGCAGGACACTCTGAAGAGTGATCCACAGTGAATAATTTTTTTAGACGTATTTGACAGGTGGTGAAGAAGCATTGTTTTCTCCTTACCACTTGTTTTTAACTCCTAAAATCCCATACCACTGTGCTGTAGCCATGTGCATTGCACACGGTTGCAGAGCAGCCCAATTGAGTTGAATGGGTTGAGTTGTTAAGCAAGCACAGTGCTGTGCACTGGTGGGGTTTTTCACACGGGCTTTCTGTCCGATGGACTCTGTTTTGTTCAGGGATCGATCCATTGATCCCCACTGAGCAGGCGGGTGACAGGTCCGTCTCCGTTCACTGTGCAGAGACCTGCCAGAGCCACGCTCTCCTCTTTGGGGAGATCAGGTGAAAACGGACCACCTGTCCATTTTCATCTGATCCGATCCACTGCACATATGGATAATAGGACCTCCATCCGTCTGGATTTCACGGATAGGATCGGATAGCAGCGGGTGTCAGTGGACATGTCAACGTTGACATTTGCCGCTCCATAGAGGTGAATGGAGCGTCTGATCAGGTCCACCTGAAAAACTGTCAGGCTGACCCGATCAGAAACCCCGCCAGAAAAGGGCCCTTAGATCCCTTTCACACTGGGGCGCTTTACAGGCGCTATTGCGCTAAAAAAATAGCACCTGTAAAGCGTCTCCCCATTCAACCCAGTGTGTCCTTTCACACTGAGGCGGCTCAGGGCGGTGCGCCTGCGGGAGTAAAATTAAACTCCTGCAAGCATGATTTTTCAGGAATGTGGGGAGCTCCACCGCCCCTGCCATTGGATTGAATGGGCAGCGCTCCCAAAGCGGCTGTACACTGCTCCAGGAGCATCGAGCGCCGGAACTTTTAACCCCTGTTTAACCCCTTGTGGGGGGGGTTAAAAGTGCCGTGCTGCCGCCCGAATGGCGGCGCCATAGCGCTGCTATTACAGCGGTAGATCGCCACTAAATTGGCGGCAGTTTACCGCTGACAAGCGGGCGGTCCCAGTGTGAAAGGGGCCTTAGTGTTCGGGTTTGGCTTGAAGAAAAGGTGGCAACCCTAGTGTGCACCCCAGAGCACAAACACACATGCGTGTATATCAGCAGAGCAGAAATTGGTGTCAGTAGGGCAGGGGACAGTGTCAGTAGTTTTTTTATTTTTATTATTTTCTAATTATTTTTTACAATATTTTTTATTATTTTTTACAAAATTTTTTTATTTTATTTTTTACAATATTATTTTTTATGACTTTGTTTACATTTTTTTTTAGCAGTCCAATTATGGAGCTTTGGTGAAAATATCAAGGCTCTAAAAATATCCATGATGTCTCACTTTTGAGAAAGAGAAAGAAACTGAGATTTCCCAGTCCCTTTCTCTGCATCCTGCAGTAAACATCATTTACTATGCTTCAGTTAAGAATGAAGACAGGTGTTACCAGTACAGATCACTCACTGTGTTCATTCAGAAAAGGAAGGGGCTGGTTAATGAAATATTTACCAGCCCCTTCCCTGCTCCTGAGAGGAGAGTAGGGAAGCAGGCAGCACCTCAGGGGGGAGACGAGAAGCAGGGGGAATCTGCAACCCACGGGGTGATTAGGGTGTGCCCAGGCACAACTGGCATACCCTGTGCGCACGCCTATGCCTGGAACAGAGAACAGGGAAGCACCGGACCCCTGCTGCGAGCCGCATGCGTCGGATGTACCCATCTTTATAGTTCTCAGAGCTTTGCAAAAACCCTAGTGACTGAACAACCTATTAGCAAGGTTACATGAAAATTGTTCCAGTATTACCTTTAAGAAATGTAATATTTGCATAAGAGGGTGTTCTGAGGAAACATACAGTAAAGGTAGCAACTGACAAGTTTTGTACTTTCTATACAACAGGAACAATAATTTACCTGATATTACCAAAGCACACGTTTAATTTAACATAGTGTTCAAAATAAGTTGATTTCAGATAACTCCTCAAAATATGAATGCATTATTTGAGCATATATTATACAATTGAAAGCAGCCTCTGAACATATTGTTGCTTCCTTGGGATTGAGTTGTAATATGAAGTCACATGATCATCTCGCTACTTACAATAAAGCGGCATTTGTGAGGGAATAAAAATTACCTTTGTGTGGCTCTTGAAAGGCATTCTGTACATTATTACAGCCCGAGGCTGTCAGTATTTCTTGAAGTGACAATTTATATTTCAAGTCTGAGCTTTACACTGCAGTGCTATAAAACACTTAATGGCTTTTGTGTACATGACTGCACCAGACTCCCTCCATTTATTCCATATTTTGAGACTGTTATTCTTCCTTAAAACAGATGTATTTATTTTTACCTAATTTGCTGCTTTATTAGATATCGGGCCCCTTGTTAAATATTACAGTATGTTAATGCAAGGGTGTTTTAGGACCTTTATAAATAGCTGCAAGCATAATGTTTGGCTAGGGGATGTATGCAGCACCTCATTTATTGCATGAAACTTATCAGGTCACATTCTACACTCTTGCCTTAAAAAGAGGTTTGGGGGCATTCTCTTCTCTTCTCAATTCATCTCCTGAAATTACCTCTGGCTGTATGACTACTTGTATTGGACAGGGGTGATTTAAAGTGGTTGTAAACCCTCTCATATACCCAGTGAAGTAACTGGCCTCAGGTGATAAACAGAGATGAAACAAATCTTCCTAAATAGGTTTTACTTATTTATCTGCAGTTTTCACTCCCCTACACCTCTTCAAAAGGGCAGAACCGTGTTAAAGTCCTTCTCCATCTGTTAATATCACAGGGGAAGAGGTGGAGAGCTGCAGTTACACTGTGCGAGAGCTGATTGGAGGAAAAATACACATCCCTCCACCCAGCAAACAGGAGCAAAGGAAGGATACAGAACTGTGTTCTGAATAGACAAGCTGTTTGCTGAGCTCCCTCCCATGCGTCAGGAAAACTTGTCAGAAGTGAGACATGCTGATAACAGAGGAACAAAACGCCAGAGAGAAATGGCATTTAGAGCTTTGGAGTAAAAAAAAATAAACACTACAGATATATGTGCTTTGTTCAGATTTCATGATTTAGGTTTACAACCACTTTAAAGAGAATTCTAAGCTAAAATTGAACTAGGTTTTGAACAATAGTCCACTACACCCTCCCTCATTTTTGGATATCGTTTTTTTTTTTTAATCGTTTTGTACCTTTTATTTTCTTTTGCAGCTCGACTTTCATCCTACTTTGCCACAGCGAGGTATGTCACTTCCACATTTGGATCACCCCCGCTGCCTTTTGGGACCTGTGTGTGTCCCAGAAGACGGGGCCATTAGGAAAGCGCAATGGCGGAATCTCACTGTGACTAACAACAGCCTGTGATAGAGATGGAAGTCCCTGCTATAAGGCACGCAGATGGCCTCATATGAAGTCCTTGGGGTGTGAGGCGTTTGTTAAGTATGGAGATGATTCCCGGTGAGGGGAGTATTGGGATAATGATACTCACAGTTAGGTCAGTGATGCAATTCATCTCTGGTTGTGGGGAAGTCCCTCCATGAACTATGGAGTGTAGGTGGATAGTGTGCTCCAATTGCCTCTGAACAGGCTGTCAGATTGCCTCCAGGATGTGTGAAAGATCCCAGCACTTTGGCAGCTGCGTGAGCGGGTTTCTAAAGTTAGTGTGATCGGGATGCGATAGCCTTGATCACTCTGTGGTAGCCTCGGCTAGGGTGTTAGGAAAACCTGGAGATTCAATTCACTGTTCAACCCATTTGAGAGCCATAGCTTTAAGGCAGAAGATCCACTCCTTTTCTCTTTGGAGTAAGATGGTGTTGAAATACCGTTGTCTGGCTGGTAGTTTTAAAACTACCAGCCAAATGAGGGGATTATTCCTTTAGTCCCTTTACACTAAGAAGCTTTCTTCTCTATCCTAGTCCTAATTACATGTAACTGACTGAACAAACAACCCAAATAAATATGTTTATCTCATTGAAAATTTCATATGTAAGAGCTACTCAGATAAACTTAGTTAGCAAAATAATAAATGTACATATATGTGCTTAATAAGATATTTTTATTTGATCACTGCATTCTGTTGAATTACCACATGATGATGCTCACTGTTGCCTTATCCCTGCACACGTCTCAGACTTTCCAACCAAAAGGGGTTGATACACTAAGCAAAGCACAGGGCATGCCCTGATGGCCACCCCCCAAGAAGAAGGCCCCCTGAGTCCTTATAAGTCCTTGAATATGCCGGGCACGCTACCCTGAGGAAGTCCACACCACCTTGTGGATGAAACACATCAGTGTACCTGTTTGTACACACTCCGGGTTTCTCTGGCACCAGCCACTCCCCCTCCCTCTTCCACTGTCCGAGTCCCTGCAACTATCCAGATGGCCCTGCACTTCAGGCCATTCGGGGACCTCCCTCAGACACCTGCCTCGTGACCCCAGCTGCTACCATTCATTGCACCTTATGTCTCCAAGTGGAAAAGAGTGCAGTGACCTGCGGGTACCACAGCCAGAGCCGAGGCTACCATGGAGTGATTGAGGCTATTGCATCCCGATCACACTGACTTCAGGAACCCGCCCACATAGGGAAATGCCGGGATCTTTCGCTCCACCTGGAGGCAATCTGACAGCCTGTGCAGAGGCAATTGGAGCACACTATCCACCTACATTCTGTATTTCATGGCGGGACATCCCCACAACCAGAGGTGAATTGCATCACCGACTTAATGGTGAGTAGCATCATCCCAATACTCCCCTCACCCCAAGGATTATCTCCATACTTACCAAACGCCTCACACCCCAAGCACTTCATATGAGGCCAACCACGTACCTTATAGCGAGGACTTCCAGCTCTATCGCAGGCTGTTGTCAGTCACAGTGAGATTCCGCCATTGGGATTTATTGAACTCATTGTTCCTCTACATGGGGACTGCTTGGGAAGGGTGTTAGGCATAATAAACTGCTTACTTGATAATGTGATACTTTTGCATAGCCACTTATCATATAAATGCAGGTGCATTGTGTGAGCAAACGTCCTAAGTGAGAATGTATAGCCGTATGACGGCTGACACCACTAAGGTTCCCTGCTACTCAAGTCACCAATAGCTGATCTTCTATGATATTATAACACAATATATGCTGACTACCTACGTGCATGTAATGCTTGAGATAACCCGGGTGTTTGTACTTTTAATGGCAATGTTGCCCTATTTTTAATGATCCTGTGTTGTGTGCTCATTCATTTTTGCTATTGGATTACTTTTTGTTATAAATAAAGTTTACTGTATATAGGTCATTACCGCAGCTTGCTTTATTCCCCTCCTCCCTTTTAGAACTCCTACAGCTCTTCCCCAATTATTGCTTCGCTGCCGGTTTCCCTTACTTGCAATGCCGGCGCCTGCACCAAAGCTGATGAACGAATCAACTTGGGGTGCCAACATTGTGGGACCCAGGACAGGTAAATGTCCTTATATTAAAAGTTAGCAGCTACAGTATTTGTAGCTGCAGACTTTTAATTTCTTTTTTTTTGTCAGTCTGGAAGTCTACTTTAAGTAAAAACTAAAATGCATCTACTCACAATACCCAGTGCATGTATCTTTATACATACTTGAGGATTACATACTGCATTTTGGAATATAATGGGTGGAAGTGAGTTAAGACTTAGAACTGACGTCTCTATTGACAAACAGCTTTTACCTGGGTGCTGGTACTACTATGTTGAGAAAGTGCTCACAGGCTGATTGTATGGCATAAGTGTGGGCACCTGGTAGTTGTTACAACAGTATATTCTGGTATGGGAACCTTGGTGTTGGAAACTTTTAGCATAGGAAGTTTAGTGTTTCTCACAAAGGATCATGGCACAGGAGAGTGAGGTAAGTAACAAGTTGTTAAATTTACATGCTGCTGGGTTGATCTAAAGAATAGTGTTAAAAGGACAACCTAATGTGAGTGTCATTTTACAGGGAGACTTAGTGTTAGGTTTGGAGTTACAGAAAAGTTAAATGTGATGGTTATGACATACACTATATTGCCAAAAGTATTGGGATGCCTGCCTTTAGAAACGCATTACCTTTAATGGCATCCCAGTCTTAGTCTGTAGGGTTCAATATTGAGTTGGCCCACCCTTTGCAGCTATAACAGCTTTAACTCTTCTGGGAAGGCTGTCCACGAGGTTTAGGAGTGTGTGTGTGTATGGAAATGTTTGACCATTCTTCCAGAAGTGCATTTGTGAAGTCAGGCACTGATGTTGGACAATAAGGCTCTGCTCTAATTTATCCCAGAGATGATCGGGTTGAGGTCAGGACGCTGTGCAGGCCAGTCAAGTTCCTCCACCCCAAACTTGCTAATCCATGACTTTATGGTACTTGCTTTGTGCACAGGTCCAAATCATTTAGTGGAGGGGGGATTATGGTGTGGGGTTGTTTTTCTAGGGTTGGGCTTGGTCCTTAGTTCCAGTTAAAGGAACTCTTAAGGCATCTGCATACCAATACATTTTGGACAATTTCATACTCCCAGAGTCCTGACCTCAACCTGAGAGAACACCTTTGGGATGAATTAGAGCACAGACTGTGAGCCAGGCCTTCTTGTCCACATCAGTGCAGGACCTCACAAATGAGCTTCTGGAAGAACGGTCAAATATTCCCATAGACACACTCCTAAACCTTGTAGACAACCTTCCAAGAGAAGTTGAAGCTGTTATAGCTGCAAAAGGTGGGCCAACTCAATATTGAACCCTACACACTAAGACTGGTATACCATTAAAGTTCATGTGCATGTAACGGCAGGCGTCCCAATACTTTTGGCAGTATAGTGTATGTAGGAGTTTTTTTTAAGTTGGCCATACAACAGTAGGATTTCAAACTAAATGTGTTTTTTGCCGGGAAAAAATGTACCTATTGTAATGAAGTATTTTTAATAACGTGGAATTCCATTCAAATAGCAGGTCTGGACAACATTTTAAGGACTTTCAAATGAAATTAGGTGACTTAAAGAACTATGGGAAAAAAAACTTTTTTCCATGTCAGTTGTTGATGACCTTCACCAACTATTCCATCCATCTTTTGCTGAGCTCTGTAGTTCCTCTGCAATAGCCTGCTGAACTTGCTGAAAAAACGTTATTGCCCCAGGCAGTGGTCTTGCAACTGCCCACTTGTAGTTCTCTAGAATATGGAAGGGACTCTCATTTCCACCTGCTCACTGTAATGGTCGGAGGGGGTCTCACAGCCCCCGGTCTGTGCCACCCATAGAGGTGGTTTCCTCCTCCCTCCTCCCTGCCAGCACAGCCCCCGCCCACCCGCCATCTCTCATCAATGAAAGAGTAGAGATCTTGGCTATGACATGTATGCCTGGTATGCCTGCTATGTGAAACACTGCTCATTGTAACTTCCCTGCTCCTCCCAGACCCGCATTGTAACAGTGCGCTCTGCGTATCACAGTGCGGGTCAGGGAAGTTAGAGCAAGCTGTATTTCACATAGCAGGCATATCAGAAATACCTGTCATAGCCGAGATCTCTGCTCTCTTATTGATGAGAGATGGCGGGCGAGCGTGCGGCAGGGGGGGGGGGCAGTTGATCTGTCATTGATGCCCACTCTGCACTGGTGGGCACTGGTGTGACCGCACTGATGGACACTGATAAGTGGCACTGGTGAGACCATACTGATGGGCACTGATAAGCTGCACTGGTGAGACTGCACTGATGGGCACTGATAAGCTGCACTGGTAGACACAGATGAGAACGCTCTTATGGGCACTGATAAACTACACTGAGGTGGCACTGAAGAGGCTGCACTGATAAAATGCACCAATGGGCACTAAGGCTGCACTTATGGGCACTGATATGCTGCACTAATGGGCACTGATGCGGCTACACATATGGGTACTAATGAGGCTGCACTGATAAGTAGTGGAAACCGTCCACTGCTTTACTGACACCGTATACTGTCAAATATCTGTAGGAGGGGTTTCCACCATCCCTGCAAAGTTTGCAGTCATTTTTATGTCTTATTTTCAGTGTGATGTGTATTATATGTGATGTGACATATCACAGAGAACGGTATTGTGGTGATATTGAAGCTTATTGAGATTTCCATACATTAGAGGGTTCCACCATTATTGTGTTATTGATTAGTAAGTTAGCGCTGCACTTTTTTGTCTCCCACTCTGCTGGAAAGCATCATGGCCTGACTCTTTCTGAGGTGCGGCTGGGGATGTTCTCATACACCATACAAGCCCTGATTGCTGTTAGAAAGATCTCAAATCAATTATAGCAGACTACAGTGTGTATAATATATCATTATGGAATGTGTGTACAGTTCAGTAAGGACAATATGTTTATGTCCTGTTGTGGCTGGAGGTGAGAGAACACGTGCTTTATAAGGCTGTAACTGCCCTGCTGTGTGTGTCACTGAGTAGTGAGCCTGGCTGCAGAATGAGGGTGTGATTTATGTTGAAGTGAGCTTGTTCACATTTACATGTAAAGGCCTAGAGTACCTCCCACATTCACTGCAATATGCAATGCATAATGGGAAAATGTAGCCTGAGGACAGTGTAAAGAGAGAGAAGAGGATATGATGCAATCACTGTTCTAACAGAGCCTCCCTGGCAAAATATACGATGCATTTTTCAAACTGCGGAGCTCACTTCCTGAAAATTTAATTTGTATTTTCTCTTCAATCATAAGTAATTTCACAAATGTAATAACTGTTTAGTATTTAGTGTGGGGGGTGTACTGATAGGGGATGTTTTTGCCAATCCCAAAGTTCTGCTTTAATGAAGGAAAGAAAGTGTGTTTTAACAAATAATTTTTCTAAGAATGTTTGCATTAAATTTAACCAGGTATGGCCAGCTTTCGTGTGAAAGGGGACTTAGGGTATAGTATTGCTCTGAGTGATAGGTGGTCTGGGCTGAAAGCTTCTAGCGTCGGGCTCCAGGGGTCTACAATGAAAGCATCACTTAGTAGTGCATATTGTTATAAAAGTATGCTAGTTTGATTTGCAGTAGCAGGCTCATGTTACATTTTATACAATACAAGAAAAAAAGAATAAAATATTATTAAAATATTAGGTTCCTTGTTAGAAATGTGGAGTGCACACATTTTGTAATTATTGCACATATTTGTGCATAGGCTAACTTTACTAAGAATGTGCTAAATTTACTAAGACTGCATTTGCCTATATTTGATTATTTGAAAATACAATACTTTATGTACTTATATATATATATATATATATATACACATGTTATATGGAGCTAAAGTTGGAAACTTGTTGGAGACCCTTTAAGGGGAGAAATTTTGCTCCCTGAGGAATGTAAGGCAACATGCTGCTCTCTACTATGCTTGGTAAGCATTGTTCCAATTAGCAAAGAGAGGATGTATGAGCAGGAGAATCAATAGTTGGTGGTGGACAGTTAGAGCAGTGGGAGCTCCACAGACGCTGAGAGAGAAGCCTCAAGAGAAGACCAAGAAATTGCTGTTTAATTGCTAAATGGCATCACCCATCTTGGAGGATCACCATATATCTTATCTTGTCCTAACATGGAGTGTATGTATTACTCCCATAAGGAGAGATTGTGTGGAAAGGCATCCGCAGAGTGTAGCTAAAATATTAGGCCTCTTGTTTAAAAAAAAAAATATGCCTCAAAGAGGCGGTGGAGGGCCTGTAATAAAATGACAGCTCTGTACATGTATTTAATAAAGAAATATAATTTTGGATGTCATCCCAAGTGCCGACCATCCCTTTCCTTACTCTGGTACATTGGAGGTGTCAGCAGCCTCAAGGTCTGAACACCGGGCGGAGTGTTTATGTGGGAAGGTTGCAGTGCCCATACACCTGTTTTCCCTCAATAAAAAATGACCATGCCTGTATTGCAGAAGTTGCTGCTAAAGGCAGAAGGTTTTTTTTACTTTAATGCATGCTCTGATCTTGATCCAGTGATATGCATGAGGGCAGTGGTTCTCCCTCCTCAATGTCTCAGACACAGCAGTGGGGGTCATTGGGTCCTGCTGCTCTTATTCACAGCCAGTGAGGAGGGCGTGAGGGGTGGGACCAATCCGCACTCTGTGTGTCAATGGACACACAGATCAGAGCTCTGGAGCGGGCACGCATGAGTGCCCCCATAACAACAAGTGGCTTACTATGATGGGCACTTGGTGGGGGGGGGGCAGGAGCACTGGTGGAGGACCAGAGAAGATAAGGATCATGGCTTCTTTGTGCAAAACCATTGCACAGAGCAGGTAATAAGTGAACATCTGTTCTGCAAACATCTGTAAAGTCTGTGTGTCACTTTAAATATAGCCGGGAATAACTGAACATCTGTTCTGAAAACATCTGTAAAGTCTGTGTGTCACTTTAAATATAACCGGGAATAAGTGAGCATCTGTTCTGTAAAAAACATCTGTAAAGTCTGTGTGTCACTTTAAATATAGCCGGGAATAAGTAAACATCTGTTCTGCAAACATCTGTAAAGTCTGTGTGTCACTTTAAATATAACCGGGAATAACTGAACATCTGTTCTGCAAACATCTGTAAAGTCTGTGTGTCACCTTAAATATAGCCAGGAATAAGTGAACATCTGTTCTGCAAACATCTGTAAGGTCTGTGTCACTTTAAATATAGCCGGGAATTAGTGAACATCTGTTCTGCAAACATCTGCAACATCTGTGTGTCACTTTAAATATAGCCGGGAATAACTGAACATCTGTTCTGCAAACATCTGGAATGTGTGTGGGAAACTACAGCATAGAGAAGAACAGGTATATGGTTTCACTCTGCTATAGTTTCAAACACAGTTTGCAGATGTTTGCAGAACAGTGATATGATATCACTGTTCTGCAAACATCTGGAATGTGTGTGTGAAACTACAGCATAGAGAAGAACAGGTGTATGGTTGCGCTCTGCTATAGTTTCACACACACATTCCAGATGTTTGCAGAACAG
>BLSH010264060.1:441754-470359 GCA_018402905.1 Glandirana rugosa
GTAACTAAAGTTATTTTTCAGAATAATAGTGTTACACATAGACATAAATTACATGGACACGAATTTAGAACGATCAATCAGCACATCGAAAAATGTCATAATACTTTCACAAGGTAACTACAAGAAAACAAAATTTTATGTTAAATAGACGTGACGTATTTTGGGGTTTTTTCAATACACTTAAAGGACTAAATTCTCTGTTCAATTCGGAACAGTGAGGGTGACATCGGTAAGGGGAAAGACGACTACGTCGTCACAAATGTAGAACGTGTTGCCTCAATTCCCGTAATAAGCCTGGCATGTTGGTCAGTATATCAGTGGCTGCATGTGCAGCAGTTTGCAAGGAAATCTGCATAACTGCATCTTTTCTTTCCAGTTGACTTTATCTGTCCATCAGCTCTTTGCTGCTGTGCAAGATGTAAACACTGCTGCATCAGCAGAAAGGGGAATGGCTACAGTGGGAGTGACAAGGCTTAACTTGTCTCTTAAATCAGGAAATTCACATAACTTTTTTGGGGTTTTATGCAGTGCAGATAAATTGTATTTTAAAACAAAAGAACATCAATGGAACACTTTCATAATACTGTAAAAAGCTACACGACTAACTAGCAAGATTTAAGCACAGGTACATTAAATACAGATACACATTGTGATAATAAGACTTTTTATTGAAATCAATGTAGTTTTGTGTATTCAGCAGAACCCACACTGAGGATTGCAAATCAGTTTTATGCAATTGGGAGAAAGTCTAATATCACTGATGGGAGGATTTAAGTATAGGTTGGATTGCGCAGTTTGAACTGCCTAGTTGGAATCTGGAAACACAAAAATAGGGATGGGGTTCATTTAAGTACCAAACAAAAACATTCAAAAACATATTCTTTTCTTTCAAGTAGCAGTCTTCAGCCTTTACGTTTAGAAGTGTACTTCTGCATTTATGCTTCTATACTTCTTAAATTGCCTTAATCATATCCCATTTATACCATACCTATTTTGCCAGACAAAAATATCAGGAACTTTTTTCGACATAACGGGGAACTGGTGAGCCTAAAAACTTTTGCGAATAAAATCAACTTGGCCTTATTTGGCACTTTTTTTGTCTAACTTCTTTACTGTTTTGCATCACTACTATGATGCTGAATTTTACAGACAGCTGCCCTCTGCAAATTATCCTTTACCCTACAGTCTAATGCTTCACCAAGGCTTTCCAACAATTTCTGGAACTGTCTAGGATGGGAATTCCCCCCCTGTTTGTTGAGATATCCTCCTTTCTCCCGTTCAGCAGAGATGGTGAAGGGTAGTATATCTAACGGGAAACAGACAGCAAAAATAACCTGATAGGAGATGTAACCCCTACCTACTCTGTCCAAAAATAGACAAAATAGTTTTGGTTATACATGCCCTTTAGTTTTTGGCTCTAGTAAAACGTATATATGTTTTATCTAGAAAAAAACTATATAGGCAGTCCCCGGGTTACAAACAAGATAGGGACTGTAGGTTTGTTCTTAAGTTGAATTTGTTTGTAAGTCGGAACAGGAACATTTTTTAAGTGTATCTTCAGCCAGAAAAATGATTTTTAAGCTTTTTGGATAGAATAGGGAAGAGGTAACATCCCTGTAATGTGTGTGTTGCTGTCTATGTTTCTGTTCAGAAGATTTCACCTCACTTCCTGTCCCATGATAATTGGACTTTGAAAATTTGGAGTTGCTGTGGAAACAAACCTTGGTGAAAAAGCATCAGTGGAGACACCTTTTTCCCATAATAACTCTTACAGGAGTGAATTTCCGGTAAAAACGCATCAGCGGAGACACCTTTTTCCCATAATAACTCTTACAGGAGTGAATTTAGGGGTAGATTTCCTGTCACTTCCTGTCGTCTCCCTCTGTTTGTTAGTAGGAGTCATTTGTAACTCGGATGTTTGTAACTAGGGGACCGCCTGTATTTAGTCTGTTATCAAGTAAAGTATAAAAATGTAGGCCCTGCTACAGGATCAAAGATGCCCCACCAATAATCATAGGTAGGAGGTACCAAAAAATACAGGTCTACAAGCAGATGTAAATTCCACCATACCAACAGTTTTTGCACCCATAAAATGCTCTTTTCTTTTTTTTTTTCTATTTTAAAATCTGCTTTCTCTACAAAAGAAAAAAGAAAGCTTATGCAGACATATTGTCATATAAAATAGTGCAATGTTGATGCACGATTAAAAAGACACAACAGAACTTTTTAAATAGAAAATTCAGTTTAGTCTCATATTTTGTCTATTGCTGCTACACATTTCTTTCACATGTTACTTCAAAAGTTATTATCCTCAATGGTTTTTAGTACATCAAAGACTTGTTGGTTGAGAGAAAAAAAAAAAGAGTACTGAAAGCTTACTGGTTTTTCTGCTTAATGTGAATAACCTTCTCCATATCTTTAATCATTAACTGAACACACTTTTTATACAGAAATGCTAATTATCATACAAATTAGGCTATATTATACCTAACCTGCTAATATAAATAGGCTATGTATGTGGTTGTCTTTATTGTTCATTCAAAGACTCAGGTGCAAAATGTGCCCTTCTGTCAGATTTGACTAGTCTTATGTGTCATGGTATAATCAACCTTAAAGCAGAACTCCAGCCCTATTATTTTCTGTTCCATGTTTGTATGCTCTGGTGCTTGGTAGAAAACGGTCCTGCTTCTAATTTTTCTTCCCTTGGCTTTGTACTGTGTTCCTCTGATTTTTCATCAAAGGGCATTGCAACAGGCATACTACCTGTCTACAAATGCTTGGTCCACTGACTATCTTTAATATACCCTTTGGGTTGCAAGGGGTGTTAATCACAAGTAATGTGTTCTACACTGTGAATGCAAATACCAGAGAGCCAGCTTTATATGGAATAAAAATTGTTGGCTACAGAACCCGCCACCTCCCTGTCCACATTGAATCACAGGACACCCGGAGATCAAACTAATATATGGCAGTGTATTTGAGACTGCAAACACATGTAATAGCCCCTTCTGTTATCTGGATGAGGAAGGCTCATCTATGAAGATCACCCTCCTCCATGTGCATGGTGGGTTTTGGGACTCTGGAGCTCCCTGCAGCTAATAATATTGCTAGTTGTTGTGTTTCTCTTTATGTATAAACGGGTTGTAATTAGTGCATGCAACTAACTTGTTCTGTCCTCTGTTGTATCAGGTAATAATGTTGTTGTATTAATCACTTATATAAGTAAGAGAAGGAGCAGTATGAAAACAACACCTGCTCCAAGCCAATCACCCGTAATCACCCGTAATGCCTGTCTGCTGTTCCTGGTAAGGTGCAAGCTTTGCTGAAGCTTAGGAAGACGAAGAAGGAAGGTTCCTGGACAGCCGCACTCTTGATGAACACCATTAGCCATGATTCAGCGTCCCATAGCGACATGAAACGCGTTAGCAGCCATGTCCTGACCTGGGATCTATTTGTGTCATTTATTTGATTTTATTCCTCAATAAATGGTGTTCATCAAGAGTGCGGCTGTCCAGGAATCTTCCTTCTTCATCTTCCTAAGATAAGGAGCAGTAAGAAGTATGAAAGGGGACCTCAGAGTAGTGTCTTCTGCTGTGCATCATGATCTGGACTGCAAACGCATGTAGCACACAGCATCTGTGGGGTTGATTTACTAAAGGCAAATAGGCTATTCACCTTGTAAACAACAACTAATAATGTGCAAGGAAAAAAATAAATTTTTGATTGAACATAATTAGATTATGAAAATCAGCAAAGCTTCACCTCATTCACTAACCTCTGGGGCAAATTTCCTTGTAAAGTGCAACTACCCTTGCAAACTGATCAGCCTTTCTGCTATAGCAAACTAACCTTTTTGACTTCTGGTCACATTTAGGCAAAACTGTGTGCATTTGTCTAGATAGGCACTCAATATGCTAAATATCAATTCCTGTTCAGTGTGTGTGTTACTGCAGTGATGTGCTGGCTCCCCCTGTCTCCTCCCGACAGCCAATACAGAGCAAGGTAAAGAAGATATATAAATGATCATGTGACCCTTTTGCTCTTCAGTTTTGCCTCAAATAAAGATTAAAATAGGATCATAAAGCTGCATGTTAAGCAGGGGAAGCATAAAACAGAATACAGCTAAATTAAATTAAATACATTTTTTTTTACTATGTTTCCCTTTGATAAACAAAAAAAAAAAAAAAACAAGGTATAATTCACCTAGATACACTAAGTAGTTGTGGTTATACTAACACATGTCAAAGTTGCAATATAGTGTTCAGACATTAGGATTTGTTTTACTCTCCTTCGTGATGAAACTGAAGTCATTTTCATCAATAACCCAAAACACATATTTTGCTCTCTGCCATATAGAAAAAGTGATTTGATGGAGCAGATATGGAAACATTTCCATTTGTAATGATATTTCAACATTTCTTTTTGGCTGACCCTAGATGCCCATGCATCATGCATTAGTGTATATTTGTAAAATGTCTTTAGTCAAGGTCACATTTTGCAGGTTGTTCAGAACATGCAAAGACATGAATGATTTAATTCATTTCAAAGCCAGATGTTGACAGCTAAATTAAATCCACAATTCATCTATAACACCTGTATGTGCGTAAAAAATGTTGGCCATCACTTCAGTAATTTGCAGGGCTCACAGGAAACCATAAAATAGAAGTGATATGATGTATTCTAAATTTTTCACATCTATCAAATATATTGTTTTGTGGTCTACATATTTTGTGTGAGCTTTTTACATGGATGGATATAGACATTGTGTTTGTGTAAAGCTTTGATAGATAGATAAACAGTAGACTTACAGCAAACTGACAGATTAATGGGCTGCTGATAAGGCAGTACAACTGGTCCTGCTGTACTGGGCCCAGGCCTCATCAGCTAAATGGGGGGGGGGGGGTGACAGAACCGTTTTACCATTTTATTGTTTATTTCTGACTAAATGAATAAATTGATTTTTACCAGGGCTTAAATTACATTCATATATACAAATGAGTTGCTCTTTAAATAGTTCAATGAGTAGAAGTGTCAATAACGTGACAGAAGTGTAATAAAACCATAACCAAAAATACATGTGCAAAAAGCTTGAATGCCAGAATCACTACTCATTTCCTCCACCTTGTGACTATACCACCACCAAAATATATGGATGTGCTCTTACCAGAGAGCGTTGAATACCTATTATGGGGGGTCCACGGTCACTATTCAGCACTAAGGCGAGGGAGACCATCCTGGTCAGCTCATGGGAAAACTATACTCCTCTCATCTCAGACCATGGTAACAGATGCTGTGCATCAACAAAGAGATAAGAATCCAGATAGTGTAAAACATTAATACTTGGGCTTTATTTAAAAGTATTGCATTTACATGCCACAGCGGTAAAAACAGCAGGTATAATCCACATCAGCAGAAACAATTGTTTGCTTAATTCAAATACGATGACAGGAATCAATGCTTCAGCCAGTTTTGCCACAAAATTGACTTCTTCTTCCTGCAACCACGGGATCCCCATGACTAAGCTCCAGGGGCGGAGTGAAACGCGTTGGGGCCTGGCCTGGTTTGAGTCCAGGTTGAGGTTGCCACTCTATTTACCTCTTTAGGATATCTTAGATGTGCGACTTCCAGGGCCTAACCCTTTTTTTCCTGAATCATTGCAAGAGCCAGGACAGGCTCCATCCCCTGTCAGCACTCTAACAGCAGTTGCAGATGCACCATTAATATATCCCCTCTCTACTGAGCCTGAACTGCACACACATTCTTTCCCTGCAACCATGGATTGACAGGGGAATCCCTCCCATGGAGCCATTGTGTTCTCTGGGGGGGGCACTGGAAGCAGTTCCCGCCGGAAGAACACAGTGATTATTGCTAGTGGCTATAACAGCCACTAGCAATAATCACATGTCAAATCTGACAAGCTGGTTGTACCCAAGTTGATGGATCGAGCCTGCCCATGCATGGTTCAAATCTCCTCCGGTTCCTTCTGAGATTCAAACTGTCTATGTCCGGTTTTAACCACTTGCCGACCAGCCACTGTATATATACAGCAGCAGGTCAGCTCTATTGCATGAATCGCCATACCTTTTCGGCGGTCTGTGCATGTGAAACTGTGGGCGTGCGAGCGGCAGCATGCACGCCTGCTGCACGCTGCCGAAGCACGCCCGTGGGTCCCACGGACTCAGTGTCCACCAAGGACCCGTGATCGCGGTACACAGAGGCAGAATGGGGATCTGCCTATGTAAACAAGGTGGATTTAGCTCTGACAGGGGACATCTCAGAGATCTGCTGTTTCCAGTGATCGAGAACAGCAATCTCTGTATTGTCCCAGTCAGCCCATCCCCCCTACAGTTAGAATACCCAGGGAACACAGTTCACCCCTTGATCACCCCCTAGTGTTAACCCCTTACCCAGCCAGTGTAATTTATACATTGATCAGTGCATTTTTATAGCACTGATCAATGTAATATTGTCACTGGTCCCCAAAAAGTGTCACTTGGGGTCAGCTTTGTCTGCCGCTAAAAAAATCACAGATCGCCCCCATTACCAGTAAAAACAAAAAAAAAATAAAAGTCCCTAAATCCGTACCCTATTTTGTAGGAGCTATAACTTTTGCGCAAACTTCCCCCCCCCCCCGTCAGAATACATTGATCAGCACTGCAGCCAATAGCGGGTGATGCTGATTGAGAGAAATTTTTCCAACAGGTTGGTTGTATACAAGTGGATTGATTGCTTATGTACTACCAGCTGCCCAAACAGGGATTGAAATGTGGCTGGTCCCTGCTGAACTGGCCAGAGTTTGATCCATGTCCATAGTATTAGTTTCTTGCCATAATCTATATACAAATAGAAAGGTTATTTGACTTGCCGATTATAAAGATTAACTACTTGCTAACTGGGCACTTAAACCCCCCTCCTGCCCGGACCAATTTTCAGTTTTCAGCGCTTTCACTCTTTGAATGACAATTGCACAGTCATGCGACGTTGTACCCAAACAAAATTGATGTCTTTTTCCCACAAATAGAGCTTTCATTTGGTGGTATTTGATCACCTCTGCGGTTTTTATTTTTTGCGCTATAAACAAAACAAAACGACAATTTTGAAAAAAGAACATTTTTTTTTTTACTTTTTGCTATAATACAAATCCAAAAATAAAAAAACGAATTTATTCATCAGTTTAGACCAATATATATTCTTCTACATACTTTTGGTAAAAAAAAGAAAAAAAAAAAAAATCGCAATAAGCGTATTTTGAATGGGTTGCGCAAAAGTTATAGTGCCTACAAAACTATGGACATTGGTTTATGGCGTTTTTATGATTTTTTTTTTTAATAGAAATGGCGGCGATCTGCGATTTTTTTCGGGACTGCAATATTGTGGTGGACATGTCTGACATTTTTGACACTTTTTGTTACCAATGACATTCATACAGCGATCAGATCTAAAAATAGATACTGATTACTGTATAAATGTCATTGGTAGGGAAGGGGTTAACACTAAGGGGGCGATCAAGGGGTTAAATGTGTTCCCTGGGTGTGTTCTAACTGTGTAGGGGCGGGGCTGACAGGGACATAACAGATCTAACTGATCCCGATCACAGGGATCAGTAGATCTGTCATGCCCCCACCCCCCCACAGAGCGGGGAACCGCCGTGTTTACATCGGCGGTTCCCCGTTCTGGCTCTCTGTGAAGGGATCGCGGGTCTCCAGCGGACATCGAGTCCGCCCGACCCGCGGGCATGCTCATGCAGGCTGTGAGAGCGTGCCTGGAGCGCACAAAAGGGGAGGACGTCTATTGACGGCCCCCCGGCTATAGCGTGGATCTGAAGTGGTTAATGTGGACCTTGCTTTAAAATGTAAGGTCCACTTATCTTGTAGTCCTCCTCAGGCAAAAAAAGCACATCTAATTTAAAAACAATAACATCACAAAAATGAAAAAAAAAATACTTATCTTAGATCCAGGCTTCCTTCCATTTTTCCTTTTTTTAAGATCCTTGGAGGCTGAGGATTCCAAATCTCAAGAGAGGACACTCCAGAACGTTCTCACAAGATTTGGAATAATTAAAGTACTACTAAAAGGCAAAAAGAAACACGTTTGTAAAGAGTCGAGAGGTATTAAAACACCTGTCAGGTTTTATTGCTTTATTCACAGAAAGTGAAAGAAAATTCCAAATTTTGGGTTGTCTCCAGAACAATAATAGGGAAGAAATCTTCTAATGGGGACAATAGTTCCAGTGACCCTGGTGACAAGCAGAAATTCTCTCATTTTGGTGGCATTTCCTCTCATTTTGGCTATGGGGCAGGGGCTGAAGGGAAATCTCCCAAGTGAGACACTGATAGCACCCCTTACCTTATAAAAATTGCCTTTAGTTCTACTTTAACTTTCCCAAGACTCTGGGAGAAGGTTCAGTGATGTCACCAGCACATGGAGGAAGCAGTCAGGACTAGGGGTGAAAGGTGAGTGACTTTTACTTTTTTACTCTAATGTTGCTTTTTTTTAATCTACTTGTGTCTTTTTATATAGTGGATGGAGGTCTACAAAAAGTGGACCTTGCATTTTAACATAAGGCCCTGTTTATGTGATAAGCTAACTAGCGGACACATAGAGATAGTGGTGTTTTGCAGATTAAGCTGGGTTATATGCTAATTAATACAATCAAATGTAGCAAATTTACATTTTAAAGTGATGACAACAACCCCCTAATAAAGTATGACAAATAAGCAAAATAAAATCAATTACTTAGTTAAAGGTCCCAGTGAAGGTCTACTTTGTACAAGCCGGTGACTGGTACTGAATTGACTTTAATCTGATTTCAAGAACATATTGCAGCGATTTCAAAGCCCCTCAGGTGTTTCATTCAAGTGCATTGCTATGAGGTTGTTTACTAGCAGTTAGGGCTTTGAGAATACTTGTGCAATATTGCCTGGCAATTCATTTGACTGTACCTTCTGAATCCTAATTATTGTAAAGTGTGCAGCATATAATCTGCTTTACAGTGCAGAAATGAACCTCAGCAAGTAATAAGAGGACTAACTTAATAATACAAGCCTTGGGGACATGCAAATACTTTTTCTCATGCCATCTGTCAAGCAGAAATAATAGAGTACTGTGGAAGAATACATTGGTAATATTAATACCACAGAATCTATTATCAGCAAAAGTATTTAAAAAAGGCAAAGTCAGTGGCCATTTTTGCACCAATTATCAGTGTTTGATTTAAGCTATTGTCTATGCTACAGTTCTCATCCACTGGGACTAATTGTAGAGGGACTTCACCCTTTTATTTAAATGGGGGGGGGGGAAATTAACTTTAGTCCAATTTGTATATTTTTAAATTGTAAAGGTATAAGGTATATACTAGAAATAAACTGTATATGTACATTTGAAGTATACGGGTATGAAATATACATCTATTAGAAAAGGACATTGTTTCCCTGAGCCAGCTTGTCCCCAACAAACTATTTAACGTGAAAGTAAACATGGAGTTAGGCAATCAAGTCCAGTGACCGGTGTGGCCGAGTCCAGCTGTTTGTGTAAATACACACAACAGCAGGACACGGGAGCACGCCCGCACGGAAGACCCCAGGGAAGCCTGGTGGTCCATCGAGAAGAGGAGGAGCCCGGAGCACCGCTGGAGGGCCCCAGAAGACAGGGTTAGGGGCCACTCTGTGCAAAACCGCTGCACAGAGGAGGAGAGTATGACATGTTTGTTTTTTTAATGTAGCCTTTACAATCACTTTAAGAGGACCAAGTGGCATTTCTGTCTGCTGCTTCATTCCTCTGCTAACAGCATGAGTCGCTTCTGACAAGTTCTCCTGACACCAAGAGAAAAATGGTGATGGGGAGGGATCTCCAGCAGATTGATATCCTCAACTCTGTGCCTGTGAGCTGTGTGGAGGGGGGGGGAGGTCTCATTCCAATCAGCTCTCAGAGCTTTCTTTACTGATCTCTGCAGAGTGTAACTTCAGCTCTCTGTCCCTTTTTTTCTGAATTCTTAGACCAGCTTCAAAAATTCAGCACTTTAAACAGACGCAGAGAAGAGACTGAAGCAGATAAACAGGTACAGCTTATGGAGGAGGATTTGTTTCATTTCTGTGTATCACCTGAGGCCAGTCACTTCACTGGGTATATCTAAGGGTGTACATCCACTTTAAGTGATATTTGTAAGTAATTTATTGGTTTTGTTAACTGCTTATGACAATTGCCTAATGTTTAGAACACAATAAATCCAGAGTGCAGGATTGGTTGAAAAGATTGCGAAACCATCATCCAATGTTTAATAAATCGTGTTCCAGCAGAGAATGATCAGTTCACTATATATATGGATGATTTATAAAGCAGCAGTTTGGCCTATCTAATGAAATTAACAGCACAAGGTTGTGCTTTACAAATGTGCTTTTTGCTTTGCTTGCCTATGGGCTCTGAATCAAGCAAAGTTCCATTCATTCCAATCTGCTCACATGAAAATGAAAACATATTTGCCATTCTGAAGCTACCCTCCAAGCACTTTGCATATTATTTTATATATACTATGATTCTGTACTTGCCAAATATGCTGCAGATATCTCCCTCCACTGAGTCTGGTTGCAGCTATTTTAACTGTGGGCAGCTGAAGCTGCTACCTGTTCACTTCCTGGATTTACACAGAGGCACACCTCCAGCTCTGCAGCTCTCATTGGACCTATTATGACTCATCCCCCCTCCCTTCCTGGCAAACTCTCGCAAGAGTGAGAGAGAGAGCTGTGCATGATGTCATACGCCTAGGCTTTTTACCAGGCAAGAGAGAGGAAGTGGGCTGTATAAGGTATTTACTTGCAGAAAAAAAAATGTTTTACTATCCAAAGTTAAAACAACAAGGGCAGAAGATTTAATAGATGGAAAGATGAAAAATGACTGAAGTTCTGCTTTAATGAATGGGAAAATTACTGCAGCAGTCTTGTCTTGTCAGTCAGTCTTGTTACAGTGTTTCATGCAGGGGTGGAACAAAGGGGATGGAATGGGCAGTAGCCCCGGGCACAACAATTCACTGGAGGGGGGGTGCAGGTGGAGTACAGTGCAGTGTTTTCTAAAGTTAGCCTGAGGGAGGACAATCATTGGTTGAAATGCAAAGCAGATGGTGTACAGATGGCCACTGCTGCCCGCAACAGACCCACACACACAGAGCAGCAACAGAGAGCCAAGTGATAGAGTGGTCCTCTTGCACCAATCCGACAACCACCACTACTAGAAGACACACATACACTTCTCTTTGTCAGACGAAGTGATCTCTGTCAGTAGACAGGGACAGTAGGAGATAACGGTGTCATGAGGAAGCAGGTATGAGCTATTGAGCAATACTTTAGTTAAAGCAGCAGTGTAAAGTTATATTAAGTTGCTCAGTGAAAGTCGTTCACTGTGGACTGGACAACACCTTGGGAAGTGTGGGGGGTCTTGTGATGGGGGGTGAAGGGGTTAACTACCACACAGTCACTAGCTAGTAATGTGCAGCACAAATGGTTAATGTACTGCCACTGGTCACTGATGCATTAGTGATCAGTGGCTGTGTTAATTAACCCCTTTGTGCCACATTAGTGGCCAGTAATAAGTAACCCCTTTATGCTGCAGCATGAAGGGGCTAATAAACACTGCCATTGTCCATTAATGCAGCACAAAGGGGTTAATTAACACTGCCCCACTGATCATCATTGCAGAAAGATTAAAGTAGAATTTTAGCAGAGACATAACTAGCCTTAAAAATGCCCCCTCCCCTCCTAATACCTAGGCTGACAAATGTATTTTTCAGGCCAATGAAATATGCATATGCAAGGGAGTCAAGGGAGCGCAGGCAACATCTGAGAAATGGAAGCCTATGGGTGACATCACCACTCGGGCTTTACCAGCTGTTGTCAGAGAGCTCTCTCCTCTCCCCTGCATCTGCTGCTGGCTGATACTTGGAAGATTACGTGACTGGACCTGAGTGTTTTTTTATTGCATTTTATTTCTCACATACGTTTGTCAGCTTAGGTGTTAGGAGGGAGAAGGGGGCATTCTTAAAGCTAGCTAGGTTCAGGCGGGAACTCCACTTTTAGAAGCTACCAATGAAGGGGGATTAGAAAGCATAATGTCGGGGGGCGTGGCCTGGACGTGGAGCCGAGCGGACGCTAGAAAGAGGAGCTCCCGGCATCCGCACTCAATCCGGCCGAACCTTTCAACCAAGGACCCGGGTAAGAGGATTCCTTGCGTGCTCTAGCCTCCCCATCCCTTCTACTTTAGAACGGGCCCTCTCTTCTGCGGATCGGACCCTCCGATCCGCGGCATCAAAAATCGAGGCCCCGGCTTTGCGGCCTACAAGCGGCTTAACGACCAGCATCTCCTACGGCCCCTAGTCTCTGTCATCAGCCCTTCCTGGCCTCACTGAACACCATCCTGGGGGTTGCTATTCATGGATGAGTGCACCCTAGGCATCCACAGACGAGTGGTGGCTGAGAGGGTGCTGGAGAGAGGAACGGGGCCTATCTGAGCTGAATAGGCGGCAAGCATACTGGACAGTATATTTTCCTGCCTGGCCTGCTCTGCCCCACAAGTTGTTAGTGTGGACCCTTGCATATCCCAGGAACCTTCATATCACCCACCCAGCACACAAACTCAGCCTGCCCTGGGACCTCTAGATACAAGGCCTGAAGTTGCATATACAGTGTACCACCCTGATATCATCCAGGTCCCGCTGCTCCATCCTGCAACTAACCCAGGCGGTCCACCCTTTTTTTGTTTTTGTTTTTGTTTTTGGACCCCCCCTCTCTGAAAATACCCTATACTGATTCCTCAAATGCTAAGATCCCAGTAGAGGAAGGACTAACTATGCCATATTAAAAAGAAATTTGCAACACTAGGGGGTCGCTTGCACAGTGCAATGCCGTTTAGCCCACACTAAGCAGTGTTTGGTGAATCAAGGAGAGTTCAGAAGAACCTACCGAAGATTAAATACTTACATTCGCTCATAACCATCCTCTGTTTCTGTGTGCATGCCGACAGCTAAAAAAAAAAATCAGGTTTCAGTCGGCCCCGAAAACACGTTACCAACTACCTTTTAAGATCTTCACAGAAACAGAAAAAGATGTCCCAAAACAGTTCCAGGGCTCAACCTCCTGCCACCGTAGCAAAGGCACAGCTCTCTTCAGCCCCAACAAGTGACCACTCACCACATTTAACCAAAGCAGATCTAGATGCGAGCCTATCCTCTGAAAAATTAGCTGACAAAATACAGGTTGAAATCAGCAAATCCACTAATACTCTCACACAGGAGAAAGCAGCTTTGGGAAGTCGCACGGAAATTCTGGAAACAAAACATGATGAACTCTCACTTGCACATAATGACCTAAGAAGGGAATCTGAGACATTTTCTGAAAATTTCACACTAGTACAAACGCAATTAGAAGATCTAGACAACCGTAACCGCCGCAACAATCTCCGGATACGCTGAATTCCAGAGACTGTCACAGAGTTGATGCCCGCCATCCTTAAAATTTTCCAAAAACTAGTCCCTGACAAAATGGCATCTGCTTTTACTTGTGATAGAATTCACAGGGCACTCCGCCCAAAACCACCAGCGGACAAACCCCCAAGAGATATTATCCTCTGTCTCAAAGATTACCTAATAAAAGAAGACATCCTCCGTGCTTCTAGAAGCACCCCAAACATTGACTTTGAAGGCAACAGAATTCAAATATTCCCGCATATTTCACAAACTACTCTGGAGCGAAGACACAGAATGAAAGCCATATCCAAACAGCCAGGATCAGATACAGATGGGGTTTCCCCTTTAAATTGACTGTTCCACATAATGGAACTACATACACAGTCTTTAATCTCACAGAAGGAAAGGAGCTTCTGGTTAAATTGGGTCTCCTGGATCCTGAGCCCTCTCTAAGTTTATCCACTACCCCAAGACGCTCTCCAATATGGAATACGCCAGCCTCCCGGAGAGGTCAGAGGAGATGACGCCAATCACTTAGAGACTTAGATGCATAATTTCTAACCATAATATTCATCTGCCTTCTTTACACAAGAACTGAACTCTTGGAATTAGCCATAGGCCTCCGACACCCAAGCAAAGAACATATTTCAATTTTTTTTTTTTTTTTTATGATGAACAACACCACTCTACTGTAGTGTCAAAGTGTTAAGAGTTCCACATCTTTGCCCTTTATAATAGCCCTTACAGTACAATACAGATCTTGGGTTACAATGATAAATTTTGTAATGGTATCTACCTACGTCACATGCAGTTTGTTCTCTCATGGTGTCAAATAATTTTTTTTTCTCTCTCTTCCTCCCCTCTCTCTCCCCTTTGCTTGTATGTGAGGTTTGGTGGCCCGGCTCCATGAGCACACTAGACTCTTGTTTTAGCTATACAGTTTGGAACAGTTGTTTCTTTTTTCTTTTTTTTCCCTCTATTACCCTTGCTCTCCTGGGTATTGAATTTCAATGTTAGCCCTCTCCTGTCGGCTGCACCGTGTTCGTTTGTACCCCCTCTTGGCCTTGGATTCCATTATGAGCATGAAACTTTCGTATTTTGTCTGCACGGCTGTGCAGTTTTTTTCAGTTTCTTTTGCCCTGTGTGTCTCTCTGGCCAAGTAGTGGACGATGTTGTCCACAGAAAGTTTTTTTTTTGGCCTAAGGTTATGTTTTATATAGACCCCCGTACATTTTGGCTTATAACAACAGCCATTCTTTTCTCATTATGTTTGAAAAAGTTATTTGGTAGGTCTTCAAGATCTTTATTATTTTATACGTTTCACTGGATCATCATTACTTACTTTTATCATGCATGGTATGATGCTTTGGTATTGTCTTTGGAGCGAGGGTTCAGTATTCTGTGGCTCAATCCACATTGGCCTATTACATACATAAATTTATCCTCACAGCTATCTCATCTGAAAGGATTCTCTCTCGTGAGATTGATAGAGAGAACCTTTATAACGTTTTTGCTTAACCCCCCCATTTAATCCAAAGGTCACAATTGCCTCAATATATGCCCCAAATGAGTCACAAGCTACCTTCTTTAACAAATTCTTTAACACTTTATCCAATTACAACTCTACCCATCTCATCATAGGAGGTGATTTCAATCTAACTGCTAACCCTTTATTGGATAGAAGTCACACCACCCTTTCTTCCAAAGCCTTCCCAAAAACTCTTACATGCTCTTTAAACGAAACCCAATTGATTGACACCTGGAGAGCTCATAATATAGGGTGTAGATCATACACCTTCTACTTCCACCCTCATGATTGCCACTCCAGACTTGACTATATATTTCCCACCCCTATATTGTTGGCCAACTCATCAAAAGCAGATATTCCCCCATGTCCCTGGTCTGACCATCTAATTGTCTCCTTTCATACCTCAAACATAGGCCTTCCCCCGACACCCTTTAATTGGAGAATAAACGACTCTGCGCTAACAAATCATAACACCATAACTCAAATCAAAACACATTTAAAAGAATACTTTTCCATTAATGATAGAGATGATACTTCCCTCACAAATATCTGGATAGCTCATAAAGCTGTCATCAGAGGCCACTTAATCAATATTCCCTATAACAATAAAAAAATAGACTGATGGATATCAAAAACCTTACTACCCAGCTAAACCAATTATATAACAAGCTAAATAACTCCCCTCCGGCAGATATAAATGTACAGATCCATAAGAAACAAGCAGAACTTAACGCTCTACTTTCATCTGATACTGAAAAATCCATGAGATTTTCTAAGTCAAAGTTTCTGCTCCACAGTAATGCCATATCCTCAAGGTTTGCTAAAAAACGAAACCAATCAAACAACCCTACTCACACATGTAAACTCAGATATAATAATGGTAATTTAACTACCCATCCAAGGGAGGTTTTGGAGATTTTTACAAGAATCTCCTCTCTACAACCCCCCCTCCTCTTCTCCCTAGCTCCACCAGCTGGTTAGACAATATACCCCTTCCTTCTCTCACAAACAACCAAATTGAGGCCCTTAATGAACCTTGCTCAGAAAAAAAGAGGTCGCTGAAGTCATAAAATCTCTAAAATCCTCAACTGCCCCTGGCCCAGACGGCTATTCAACTACGTATTACAAAAAAATTTCTCACATAATAGCCCCTAAACTCTCAAATCTTTTTAATTATATTCTCCAGGGGAATCAGTTCCCCCCAGAAATGCTATTAGCAAATATGTTCTTAATCCCCAAACCAAACAAAGATCATTCATTACCCCAAAACTTTCATCCGATATCAGTCCTAAACAATGATATTAAAATTTTTGGCCGTATCCTTGCAAACAGATTAGTATCCTCTATTACATCTCTTATAGCCCCAGATCAGACAGGTTTTATACCAGGGAAACAAATCACGGATAACATTAGGCTGGTCACAAATATAATCCAAGATGCCAACATAAAAACGAATCCCACGTGCCTACTTAGTCTAGATATCAATAAGGCTTTTGATAGCGTAAATTGGTCATATCTCAGCATTCTCCTCCCCAAATTCTGAATCCCCCCAAAATGTATACATGGCTTCACAGCCCTTTATCACAGTCCACAAACCAGAATAAGAATTCCAGGTTGTAACTCTGATTTCTTCCCTATAAAACACGGCACCAGACAGGGTTGTCCACTCTCCACCCCTTCTGCTTGCCCTTGCAATTGAGACCCTGGCCTGTGCCATCAGAAACAACCTAAATATCAAAGGTTATACAATTGGCTCCCATGAATTTAAACTCTCTTTGTACGCTGATGATGTTCTTCTTTTTCTATCTGGCCCTCTGTCCTCTCTACTAGAGTTGAGCGAACCTGGACTGTAAAGTTCGGGTCCGTACTGAACTTTGGGGTGTCCGGGACCCAGACCCGAACCCGGACTTTTCAAAAAAAGTCCGGGTTTGGGTCCGGGGTTCTGGTAATTTGAATGAAAGTTCTGAAAATTGCTGTAAAAAAAAGTCCAGGAAGGTCCTAGAGGTCTGCAAAAGGAAGGAAAATAGGGGTAAGGGTGGGACAAGTGTCCTACAAAGAAATGGGGACAGGGAAATTACTTTAAATATTTAAAAAAAAATAAAAACATAAAAAAAAAGCAAAAATGGAGGTGAATGTGGATCATCTTCAAACTGGGTCTGAAAAGTATTAATTAACGGTAGAAGCCATATAACTGTTCTAAAATCATCTTCAAACTGTGTCAAAAAAGTATAAATAAGCCGGGAGAACCCATATCACTGTTCTGCAAACATCTGGAAGATATGTGTGTCACTTTAAATATAATCGGGACTAACTGAACATCTGTTCTGCAAACATCTGTAAAGTCTGTGTGTCACTTTAAATATAACCGGGACTAATTGAACTACTGTTCTGCAAACATCTGTAAAGTCTGTGTGTCACTTTAAATATAACCAGGACTAACTGAACATCTGTTCTGCAAACATCTGTAAAGTCTGTGTGTGTGTGAAAGTACAGCATAGAGAAGAACAGGTATATGGTTTCGCTCTGCTATAGTTTCAAACACAGTTTGCAGAACAGTGATATGATATCACTGTTCTGAAAACATCTGGAATGTGTGTGTGAAACTATAGCAGAGCAAAACCATATACCTGTTCTTCTCTATGCTGTAGTTTCACACACACATTCCAGATGTTTGCAGAACAGTGATATGATATCACTGTTCTGCAAACATCTGCAAACTGTGTTTGAAACTATAGCAGAGCGAAACCATATACCTGTTCTTCTCTATGCTGTAGTTTCACACACACATTCCAGATGTTTGCAGAACAGATGTTCAGTTAGTCCCGGTTATATTTAAAGTGACACACAGACTTTACAGATGTTTGTAGAACAGATGTTCAGTTAGTCCTGGTTATATTTAAAGTGACACACAGACTTTACAGATGTTTGCAGAACAGATGTTCAGTTAGTCCCGGTTATATTTAAAGTGATACACAGACTTTACAGATGTTTGCAGAACAGATGTTCAGTTAGTCCCGGTTATATTTAAAGTGACACACAGACTTTACAGATGTTTGCAGAACAGTAGTTCAGTTAGTCCCGGTTATATTTAAAGTGACAGACAGACTTTACAGATGTTTGCAGAACAGTAGTATGGTTTCTCCCGGTTTTATTTAAAGTGACACACACAGCTTCCAGATGTTTGCAGAACAGTGATATGGGTTCTCCAGGCTTATTTATACTTTTTTTGACACAGTTTGAAGATGATTTTAGAACAGTTATATGGCTTCTACCGTTAATTAATACTTTTCAGACCCAGTTTGAAGATGGTCCACATCCACCTCCATTTTTGCTTTTTTTATGTTTTTATTTTTTTTTAAATATTGAAAGTTATTTCCCTGTCCCCATTTCTTTGTAGGTCACTTGTCCCATCCTTACCCCCATTTCCTTCCTTTTGCAGACCTCTAGGACTTTCCAGGACTATTTTACAGCCATTTTTGTGCCTAAAAGTTCGGGTCCCCATTGATTTCAATGAGGTTCGGGGTCCAGGACAAAGTTCGGGTTCTGTCCGGACTTTGTCCCGAAGTTCGGCCGAACCAGCAGAACCCGGACTTCTAGAAGTTTGCTCAACTCTACTCTCTACCTTCTCTTACTAAAGAATTAGACACTTTCTACAACATCTCGGGCCTAGGGGTTAACCTCTCCAAATGCTCAGCCATGGGCATAAACCTTTCCCAAGATGTAATTTCAGACATTAGGAAAAATGTAATTGTAAATGGTGCCCCACTTCATTCAAATATTTGGGCATAAATATCTCCCCATCTCTAAAAACTCTCATATATCATAACTTTACCTCCATTTTCACTAAGATTACCCCAGATCTCAAATCTTGGTCCACATTTCGTATCTCTTTCCTTGGAAGAGTCTGCACCATAAAGATGTCCATATTACCAAAACTACTGTTTTTATTTAGAGCATTACTAATATTGGTCCCGAAAAACAAAATTCAAACTATCCAACGCATTATCAATAAATTTGTCTGGTCAGATAGAAAACCAAGATGCAGTAATACACTGTTATATAGACCACAATCACACGGTGGTTTTGGCCTTCCTAATATCTGGCTTTACTATTTGGCTGCAAGATTTTCCCAAACAGCCCAGTGGTTTACTGGAGAGAATAATATTCCATGGATTTCCTTCGAAAAACTCTCAGTCAGGCCATACTCTCTGAAGGGAATTCTATGGTCCTCAACAATTCCCATGAAAAACATTCTCAATCTTAACACTATAGTGGTGCTGTCTCTCCAATTATGGAGAAAACATAATCCCTTATATGATTTACAATCAAACACCCCACCATTAGCTACTTTTTTGGGAGACTCCCGCTTCCACCAAGCATTTGAAAACCCAGACACCTTCTCTGTATGGATCAATTATGGCCTAACTACATTGAAGTCCCTATCCCAAATAAATATCTTCCAATCTTTCGAAGCCCTTAAATCTGGATATAATCTCCCCGACACAGAACTTTATAATTACTCTTTAATCAAGATTTTTTTCTCACAACACTATGCCCTCACTCTCCACCCTCTAACTACATAGTTCGAACGTATCTGTATCTCCTCTCCCAGAGACAAGGACCAAATATCACTGTTATACAAAGGTTTCTCTAGCTCCTCTTTGGCTCAGAAAACAAAACCCATGCTTCAATGGGAATCTGAGCTAGACTGCTCTTTTTCAATTAAAGACTGGGCTCAAATGATCGATAATCTTAAGAAGTCCCCTTTCCCCCTCCATTAGAGAATCTCCTTTAAAATTATTAGCTAGATGGTATATGACCCCCATGAAAATATATCTTTACTACCCCTCTTCCCCCCCAAACTGTTTTAGGGGATGTAATCACCCAGGTTCTTTTTGCCATATATTCTGGGACTGCGACCTGCTTAAACCTATTTGGTGTCAAGTCTCCAATTTAATTTCTAAGCTTACAAATAATCCTGTCATTCTCACACCGCATATATGCCTTCTTTTCTCAAACATCCCAGATTTATCCAAAACCTGTAATAGGTTAATACATACTCTTATCAATTCTATCCCCTGGATGATTGCATGTAATTGGCGTTCCTCCACGCTCCCATGGAATCAGGTCTTGACCAGAATGTCCTCGATTAAGCTTATGGAAAGAATATACCACACCCTTAATGATACCATGCTTTTATATGAACAGAAATGGGAATTATGGGACAAAATGTTTGATTAACCGTTATATATCGTAATAACAGAATATTTTCTCTTATCATATGGCTCCACTATATATCTGCCTTACTCCGTGTTTAGCCTTTTCTTTTTTCTATGTACTGATGAATCTTTTTATGCCATTTCATGTCTCTCTCTTTTTGATATGTATCCCCACTGTAATGATGACATATGTTTATATGATTTGTTTGTATTTACCTTCCAATAAAATCTATTGTAAACAAAAAAAAAGAAAGCATAATGTCACTGACCGCCTATGCTAGGAATTATTTTTGCGGCTACTGACACCAATGCTGGGGGCTATTATTGCAGAAACTGACACTGATGCTGGGGGTTATTATTATGGAAAATGCCATCTATGCTGGGCATCATTATTGTGTAAACTGGCACCACTGCTGGGGGTTGTTATTGTAGAAATATTCACTGATGCTGGGGGTTATTATGGCTGATACTGACACCAATGCTGGGGTTTATTATTGCTGCTACTGACACCAATGCTGGGGGTTATTATTGCAAAAACTGGTACCAATGCTGGTGGTTATTATTGCTACTACTGACACCAATACTGAGGGTTATTATTACAGAAACGGTAAATCTATGCTGGGGGTTATTATTGCAGAAACTAACAACAATGCTGGAAGTTATTTCTGCTACTGACACAAATGCTGGGGATTATTGTTGCGGAAAGTGGCACTGATCCTGAGAGTTATTGTTACAGAAACTTCCATCTATGCTAGGGGTTATTATTGCATAAACTGGCATGAATGCTGGGGTTATTATTGTAGAAATTGGCACTGAGGCTGGGGGTTATTATTGCTACTCCTGTCACCAATGTTGGGGGCTATTACCATATTTGTGTAAACTGGCACTGATGCGGTGGATTATTTTCACAGAAATTGCCATTTATGCTGTGGGTTATTTCAAATTGGTTTTGAAATGACACCAACTCTTTCGTAATACATATGAGGGGGGTGCAGCTTGCCATTTTTGTCCAGGGCACAGGGTGACCTTGTCCCGGCACTATTCCATGTAGTGCTATACAGAGAACAACCTAAAGGACACTTTGGGCTTTTATGATTTTGAGTTTATGATTGAGAATGTTCACACAATAAATTGGGAATATACACTTCAATTATTCAGTGTGCAGATTAAATAAACTGTTTTTATTTTTGTTTTTTTTTCATTATGCATTGATGATTGTATAGTTCATGTGACTCATCACACAATTTATTGTGTGAACATTTTCAATTCCTTTAGCAAATGAGCCTCAGTGTGGTTAAAAACTGTGGAGAGTGATATCAACTATTTGTTGACTTGTGCATTTCCTATACCAGTATGGCAGCTGGGGATGCCACAATACTCTGTAGTAGAATTTGCTGGTAAACGGTGTGCTGTTTCGTGGTGCTAGGACCGAATTCCCATCTGCCAAATGAAACGTAAGAGTCACTTGTATGGCACCTCAACCATGCAAAAAGCACCTTATATTTTAGGCTAGGTTCATGCTAGTGCAGTTGTGACCTTATCTGATTTTCAGTGCAATTTTGCAATGCGATGTTTGGTGCATTTTGATGCATTTTTTATGTGCTTTGATGCATTTTTCATGCTGCTGCATATTTTATAGGGAACATAGGCTACTCAATTCCCAGATGCTGGTTGTTTAGCAGCTAGCACCCGTTGGCGTCCTAACAACCAGCCTAGTGACTTATCCCTGCTGTCAGCTGGGGATTCCCTGCAAAATGTAAGCAAAATAGCCATCATTATTATATATTTTTTTAATGGCATGGAGATCCCCCCACAATCCATATCAGGCCCTTTGGGTCTTAAGGGGGATTCGATTGGGGGAAAAAATGGCATGACAGTGGAAGCATCTATTAGTAAAGAACATTGTTTCTCTGGGCCAGCTTGTCCCCAACAAACTATTTAGTGAAAGTAAACATGGAGTTAGGCATTAAGTGTAGCATGAATATCTTTGAACCCTTTGACTGCATACTCCTCTTCAATTGTTTTTTTTCTGCCATATTACTATGACTAGAACAGAGGTTTCCTTACACTTCAGTGTGTGAACTTTTGTTCCAGTGCCTATCAAACAAAGAAACTGTGTTATCTTATGTACTTAACTGTGTCCTGCTGTGTTTGAATGAACATTAGAATTCCAGCGTGGTATATATTAGTATTCATAATGCCAAACCTTAAAGTGCTTGGAGGATGACTTTGCTCTTAAATACACAGTTATTTCACAAGATAATAATGACAAAAGATCTATTTAATGTAGATCTTGTAATTTTATAGAAACAAGCAGGTTGCATTAGGAAAACTCTTAAAATAAAAAAGATGTAAGCAACATCAGATTGCTTTTATTGGTAAGCATACAAATTATATGCATTGTGCAGTAAGAGCAAAGTGTATGTAAATTTAGTTGCAGCTCTATTATTTAGTATTATTTTCTGCTGTGTAGCAGAGTGTTCATGGTCTTTATAGGATGAACATTAAAGGGAATCTATCTCCAAACAAAACACCTGTGTAATTAGGCTTTAATGGAAGCCGTCATTCTTTGACTTTTTTGCTGCACACTAGTTCTAGAGCAGTGAAGCTAAACCAAGTCACAGAATCTCTACTTCAAAACTAACATGGGGCTCTTGAGTCAGGAAATTATTGCGAAGATGAAATCCTAATTATACAGGTGTTTTGTTTCATGACAGAATAGCTTAAAATAGCAAGTAATTTAAATCAGCATCTGTGAAAAATGTTAAAAAATGATTTATTCCTGAACTACTGTGACAAAAGAAAAAAAACTTTAAAGTACATTTTTTTCAATGAACAATAAATGTACAAGATATGAAGAAGTAGAGTAGCAGGCATGGCAAAGATGCATGCAGTTTCAATCAGCCATGTGCATGCTTCCTGAGCCTGCATCCCTTTGAGCGGCAACATCTCATTAATGCAGTGTGTGTTCTCTTGCTAGACTCCCAGGAGCAGAACCTGCTTCAAGTGGTGCGATTACTATTCTTGAAAGCTAAAAGAAATGAATTGCATTTACCTATGCATGGGAAATAGATTAATACTCCTGGTCCTTTACATCAGTGATTCTCAACCTCGGTCCTCAAGTACTCCCAACAGGCCAAGTTTTGGGAATTTCTCTTAGATAAAATAGCTGTCCAAAATACCAAGCCATTGACTCTGATTTAAAGCACCTGTGCAAGATAAAGGAAAATCTGCAAACATGGCCTGTTGGGGGTACTTGAGGACAGGGTTGAGAACCATTGCTTTACGTGTCACATACCATGTGTTCACCTTGCAAAACAGTGTTGTGGAAAGTTGAATTGTCAAAAATGCTTTACTCCAATTCTCTGAACTATTATCAGACTCAATGTTTGATTCAAAAGAATTCTTCCCATGAAAAATATGCAGGCCACCATTGCTAACTTGTTCTAGTTTCCTGATTGCCATGCTGACCTCTTGCTTAAATATTTTGAGTCACTGACCCGTAGTCCACCAGCAGATGTGCACCCTCAGCAGGGGATCTCTTTAACCACTTCACCCCCCGAATGATTTCCCACTGTAGGACCAGAGCACTTTTTGCGATTCGGCACTGCGTCGCTTTAACTGACAATTGCGCGGTCGTGCAATGTTGTACCCAAACTACATTTGTGTCCTTTTTTCCCATAAATAGGGTTTTCTGTTGGTGGTATTTGGTCACCTCTGCGTCATTTCTGATCACCGCTATAAACAAAAAAAGAGTGACAATTTTGCAAAAAAAAAAAACAATATTTCTTACTTTTTGCTAAAATAAAAATGCAAAAAAAAGATGTAAAAAACCAAAATTTATTCATCGGTTTTGGCCGATTTATATTCTTCCTCATATTTTTGGTAAAAAAAAAAAAATCGCAATTGCCGTTTATTGATTGGTTTGTGCAAAAGTTGCTTCATTTACAGACAATGAGAATTAATTTCTGGCGTTTTTACATTTTTTTACTAGTAATGGCGGTGATCTGCGATTTTTATCGGGACTTTGATATTGGGGCGGACATGTCAGACATTTTTGACACTTTTTTGATACCAATAACATTTATACAGCGATCAGAAATTGAAATATCCACTGATTATTGTATAAATGTCATTAGCAGTGAAGGGGTTAACCTGCAGGGGGAGATCTAGGCATGTTCTAACTGTGAGGGGACGGTGCTGTCAGGGGCATAAGAGATCTAACTGATCCCAGTGACAGGGATCAGTAGATCTCTTACATGCCACCTGACAGAACGGGGAACCGCCATGTTTACAAAGGCGGTTCCCCGTTCTTTCCCTCTGGCAGCTGCGGGCACACTCCTCCAGAGTGTGGCGGGCATGAGAGCGCCTATATACAGCGATTCGTGGAATAACTCCACATTAACATAGAAACACAGAAAAGTGACGGCAGAAAAAGACTGAGTAGTCCATCGAGTCTGCCCCTTTTTATTTATTTATTTTTTTATTTATTTATTTTTTTTTTACATTAACCTTGTTGTCTGACTATGACTATGGATTTATGTTTATCCCAACCACATTGCCGCAGTAAAAATGCGGTAGCCGGTCGGGAACTAGTTAAACTGATTCCCGCTGAACAGGCAGATGGCAGTTCTGTGTCTGCTCCACTGATGCAGAGTGGGCACAGACAGAGCTCCACTAACCTCCATGGACTGTCAGATGGAAATGGACCACCTGTTTGTTTCCATTCAACTGTCATCTGATCAGATCCACTGGACGGATGGGCAATGGAACCTCATCTATCTGTTTTTAGACCGGATCGGATCGGATGGTGACGGGTGTCAGCTGACATCTGCCACTCCATGGAGAGCAATGGATGGTCCAATCAGGTCCGCCTGAAAAGCTGACAGGTGGACCCAATCATTCTACCAGTGTGAAAGAGGCCAAATCACCTTAATCTGACTTTTCTGATATACATACTTGTTGCAGGTCTGTGGCTCAGGCTGGGTTTAAAGTGGTTATAAAGATTCGCTTTTGGGGGGGGGGGTTATTGGTTAAACTAGATGAACTTTTGTCTTTTTTCAACCTGACTAACTATGTAACTATTTGAGGGCAAGGTTTTTTTTTACCTCAAGTTTTTATTGAGAGGTGTAATCAGTTACATCAATATCATACAAAGGGTAACAGAACAATAAGCCTTCTTATTTAGAGATAGACAGATGCAGTAAGTGCATCCTAACTATGTAACTATTTAACTATGATCCTCTTTTTCTGAGGTCCCCCACCGGCGCTCCAGACCCCTCCTCTTCATTGGGTGCCCCCAGGGAAAGCCGCTTAATGCACAGAATGCATTAAGGTGAAAAGCCTGAAGGCTTTAGAACCACTTTATGGGTCCATGAGCACTGGCTTACAAAAACGCTGCTTTTAGAGCAGTTTTGCACTTTGCATGTAGAAACAGCTGAATATTATCTTATGTATTCATGCACATTAGGATGTTTAAAGGCATATTTTAAGCTCAGCATTTAGAGGCAGAAAGAAAAACCCTTCTGGCTTACATTTGTGAGAGTTTTCTGGCAGAAAAAAACGCTGAATGCTCCTAAACGCTCCTAAACTCCTGTACAAAACACTCTACATGAGCGTTTTTTTCTGCTAAAAGAGCTGGAATTTTTAAGCCCAGTGTGCATGGACCCTTAGTGCAAATAATCTTTAATTAAGCCCTGTGGCACATTATTTTAATGGGAAGCAGTAGTTCTACTACCAGCACAGAGAATAATGGTAGGGGATATTATGTTACAGAGTATGGGTAAGAATGGGTACACGTTTGGAGGTTGTTGCACAGTATACAGTAAAGGTGCCTAGAATGATGTGACAGTATATAGTTTAAGCTCATTGGAAAATAAAAAATCTTGTTCATATGGCCAGCCTACAGAGCGAGATTTTTAAATTTTGGGAAAAAAATTGCAAGATAAGCTCTTTTACTAAAACTATAATTGCAATAAATGCTTGGAAACTAAAAAAAAATGTTAGCCTAAAACCTCATACACACCATGCGACGGTCGTACGACCGGATGTCCAAAATCGTATGTCAACTGTTGTGTCTCGCGTACTGGCATGCACTAAGTGATCGTACGACCAAGCCTAATGAGGTGACGTGTTACAAGCATATAAAGAGGAAGTTCAGGTGAATGTGATTTGTGAATTAGGAACGTAGGTTTACACGAACATGACTACTGAGCATGCGTGTTTTGCACATACAACTTGTTGGACGAACTTCTCCGTACACACGGTATGACAGTCATACGACTGCTTGTTGTATAACCAAAGTTTTCTAGTTTGCTCATCCAACTTCTGTTGTACGACCGCGGCACGTCGGCGGTTCTAATCGCACGTACTAACGGTTGGATGATCGTACAACAAGCTGTTGTGCGACCGTTTTCATATGACCATTGCACTGTGTGTACAAGGCTGAAGAAAAAGGTTGACCAATATCTAGAAGAGTAAAGTCTCGTACACACGATGCGACATCGTACGACCGGACGTCCAAATCGTATGAAAAGAGGTACAGCATTTATAATGTTTTTTATATCTATACAAAAATGTTTTGCTTTTCATTTTATATTTTAAACGGAATTGCTTGTTTTACAAGGTGATCGTCTACAATCACTTTAAGTTTTTTTTTTCTTTTTTGCAAGCTCATATGACAAATTCAAACTTTGGAACCCAGTTTATAAAAGACCATTAGCAAAAAAAATCCTGTGGGTCACCTTAAAATAGGAAGCCCAAGAATGTGAAGTATTTTCTAGACATGGAACTGAAGACCACAACAGTTCAGAATAAAGCCCCGTACACACGGGACGACGATCGCACGTACGATCGTGTCGAATTGTATGTTGGCTGTTGTATGTAGCATACTGACTGCACTACACGATCGTACGACCGCAGAAGAACATTCAGGTGCATGTAATTAGCATCCGGCCGTTCCTGTCTTCTAAGCATGCGTGTTTTGCACAATACAACTTTGTTGTACCAACTGCTCTGTACACACGATACAACGGTCGTATGAGAGCTTGTTGGTATGATCAAATTTTCTAGTCTGCTCATACAACTCCCTTGTATGACCGTCGTATGTTCGACTGTTCAAATCGCACATACGAACGATCGATATCGCATACAACGGTCGTTAGTATGACCTGTTGTATGCGATTGTCGCCCCGTGTGTACGGGGCTTAACTATTCAAAGGGTTGTCATAAGTCAGAATGCCCTCAGTTGAATTTAGAGGCCAACTTCAGGATTTTTTGCTCCTAACAGTCATTTCTCATCCCCTCTCTCCTCTGAAGACACCAGAAGCTCCAGACCGAGGGTCAGTACTGTCAGTTAAGCTTAACCAGGATCGGGTCAAATGTATATTTTTTTTCTTTTTTTTTACCTGAGTTGGGCTCTAAAAATGAAGGGAGAAATGTAAACCAAAATGGTAATCTTTTTACTCTTTAATCTCTTGCCGACCACCCGCCGCAGTTATACTGCAGCAAGGTGGCTTGGTTGCACTAGCTTCCGAGGGCCACTCAGATGTCCACCGGCCACCTGCGATCGTTCCCCGCAGAGACAGATCGGGAATCTGCCGCAGTAAAGAAGGCAGATCTCCATTCTGACAGAGGATGACACAGAGATCTTGTCTTTCTACTATTCAGGAAAACGGATCTTTCCCACATACAGTTAGTAAACACACCCAGGGAGCACACTTAATTCTTGATCAAATAGAAAGTGGGTACCACAGAGAGAGTGCTGCACACCCCACATTTTTTTGTGTGGAATGGGAAGGTTCCCCCTTGATTGGGTTTAATGGCAGCGAGAGACGTAACAACTGTATTTTAGTAAAAATGTGTTTAATTATGTCTGTCAGAAAGAATTCATCCTTCCATTTCAGGTAAAAGGTAGAAAATATGCTAAAAAGCATGAGCTCTGGTTGTACAACAAGGAACATTTTAACATTGCAGTATATACAGTATCACAGTGAATGAGAATCATTAACGATACAGTGATAGCTGTGTCAGTTCCCCCAGTTAATGATTCTCATTCACTGTGATACTGTATATACTGCAATGTTAAAATGTTCCTTGTTGTACAATCAGAGCTCATGCTTTTTAGCATATTTTCTACCTTTTACCTGAAATGGAAGGATGAATTCTTTCTGACAGACATAATAAAACACATTTTTTTACTAAAATACAATTGTTACGTCTCTCGCTGCCATTAAACCCAATCAAGGGGGAACCTTCCCATGCCACGTAACTTCTTGATTGCCCCTGATGTTAACCCCTTCCCTGCCAGTGTCATTAGTACAATGCCAGTGCATATTTTTAGCACTGATCATTGTAATAATGTCACTGGTTCCCAATAGAGCAGTGGTTCTCAACTCCGGTCCTCAGGA
>BLSH010264060.1:510420-533466 GCA_018402905.1 Glandirana rugosa
CTTCGGTAGGCCAACAACACGTATCGAGACGAATAACTACTGTGACGAATTTTTTCAGTGTCGTTAGTTAACGTACCCAATGGATAATAAAACGTAAAAAGTAATAACGATTTGTCAGTCAGGTCACCGCAGAATATGTCTTTTTTTAAGGGTGTTGGACATTTATAAGATTAGGTTGAGTTATAATAGTTTTTTGTTTATAAGTATACTTCACGTATGTTTCTTTTTAATTCATTTCATATATTTCTATTTACTGTTTTTGTAAATTTTCTTTTATAAATTTTTTTATTGTTTTTTTCACAACGTATTCTACACAATCATATTCATCTTTTTTTTTTCACCTATACTAACACATCTTATGCAACACTTTTTTTGTTATTTTTTTAAATATTTTCTTTTAAATGTTTTTGTCATTTATCTTTATATACTTTACTTAATTTTTCTTTGTATGCACTTCATATGAATATTTGTTTTTTGATAATATTGAGTTGGATTAGAATATTTACAGGTTGTGGGAATTTTTTTCTGTATAAGACGCCACTGGACTGACTGTTTAGCAATAATGAAAAATGCAAAATAATAGGTAACCCATGCAATTGATTGCTGTGACTTTTTTAAGCAGTGTCATCAATAAGCAGAGCTATGCACAACAACCGGATGGCTTCTGTTTACTTCTTAATCTTTGGTTCTTTTCATTTGTCCGTATATACACTCATCACTGTTATTCCTATTACTCAGAGAGAATATATAGAAATATGTGCTGCCAGAAGGCATTTTTATGGTGTAATATAGGGAAAGCAGGCCATAAAGTGATAGGGAGGAACCAACGTGCCTGCGTGATGTATGCTTCCAGAAAACCATTTGCAGTAATGTTTTTTTTTATCGGAAAGTGCTCTTTTCATATTCTTAACAATAAAGAGTCTGATTGTGTCATTTCTCTTCTCCAGGATTTTCCATTCTCCAGGCCATTATGGAGGCAGCCGTACAGAACAACTGGCAAGTGACAGCCCGATCGGTAGGGAATATAAAAGATGTTCAGGAATATAAACGCATCATAGAGGAAATGGACAGACGTCAGGAGAAAAGATTTGTAATAGACTGTGAAGTTGAGCGAATAAATACAATTTTGGAGCAGGTACACCTGTTTTTTGAATTTATTTTTTTTTTGTTTTCATCATTTTGAACACAAGTAAAAGATGTACCAATATTTACTTTTCCTATACGCCGTAGATGTTGTTCACATACAGATGTTTTTATTCTTTCTAGAATAAAGGGGGAAAATCTGGAAGACTAAAAAAAATATTTTTTTATCCATTTTTACCAATTTGTAATCCAAATTTCTGTATGATTTTGGACTGTCATTGGTTTTGTTTATTTGATAGGAAGAAGTGTAGGCATTCTCAGATTATAAAAACGAATCCAAAGTATTAAACTGTAACATTAGGCCTGCTTTGATTCATTTCAAGGGCATTCAGGAATGAAGCCAGTTACTTACAATAACAGGTGCAAAAATATATTTATCTTCTTCAAACAGAGAGTCAGGGCATTGTGCTGGTTACATGAGCTAAAGTCAAATGTGAAGTAAAATTCCACAGGGCAGAGCTGCTGCATTCACTTGACATCAGGTCACATATAATGTCCTCAGGTCATGTAACCATGAACTGAATTGCTGTAAAAGCTACACTTTATCCCCTCTATTACCTACTGGTTAGCAGAGAAAAACTAACTTTGCAATTACAGAACGCACCCACAGACATTTACTTGCAATTTTTAAACTCCAGCTGGTATTTTAAAAAGTATTAGTATAAGCAGTGCAGAACATTTGTAGGCTGCATTTAAGTGCATAAATAAAACTCACTGCCGTCTATAGAGATTTTGGTCATTAACAAAAGTATATTCACATTTTCAAGTTAGTGAAAGTGTTTTTATATGGCAAGAGCTCTTTGTAGCACTAGCAATAATGGATGAGGTCCAGCACTACCCTGCACACTCATCTGCTCTTTATTATTCAAATGCAGATGAAAACAGAAGCTTCTTTTGAAGATTTTAACTTGTTTTTATACAGCTTTAGCAAAATTGAAAATTAGAGGTCCTACTTAATTTAAAAATAAAAACAGGCATTTTTTTTAAGATTTGTGATACATTGCAAAATGTTACCCTTAATCTTAGCACATAGTATAAAAAAAAAATCCAAGAAACCCCTTTAAAAAACAGTAAGTTTGTAAGAATTCTTAGTGCACTTTTTGCTATTTTAGTTTTCATGCTGTAAACTGATTGATTGTAAAGTGATTGATTGTGGTTGCCCTATCTTGATGACGATGACTCCGCATTCTAGCTCCACATCCCCTGAGGATGTTAAATTAGATAATGTCAAGGCGCCTCCACTACCACTGATAAATGCCTAAATGGATTTTGTGTGCAAAATCAAAGACCATGAACAGCTAGTCATTGGCTATCATTTTTCATAATAATTTATAAAATGTCCAGAGTGTCCATACAGCAGAATACCAACTGCTGCCGTCCCACACAGGAAGAAATAGTGGTCATGATGCAACTCCACATGAACAAGTAAAATTGCTATATAGCTAGTTTCTCTCATGGCCCATTTAGGGAGTTGAAAGGCTAATGGTGTGAATAATATGGAAAAATACCAACCTTTAGGGCCAGTTCACACCTAGGCAACTTGCGATCCGACTTGTGTCACCCCAAGTCGCCTCAAATCGCCTGACATCAGAAATCCCATTGAAATGAATGGGAGCCGTCTTAATATTCACTACTCAAGTCACTCCAACTTCAGGGCAACTTCTGAAAAGGTTCCTGTACTACTTCAAGGCAACTTCTAAGCGACTTTACAGGAAAACGAAAATCCTTTTTTAAGGCAACCCCCCCTCTCCTCTCTGATTGGCCACAGGCAAAGTCACCTGGCATGGAGGTCACTTCAGGTCACTTTATAAGTCACCCAAAGTCGCGCTGAAGTCACCTTGAAGTCACGTTCAAATCGCATAGCAAAGTCGCCTCTGAAGTTGGATCGCCTAGGTGTGAACCGGCCCTTACAGGTGAAAAATAAGTCACAATCATTCTTTTTATATTTTCTCTCACTCAAAGGTTCTTGTTAAATAGCAACCACAGGCCCAGTATCCTGCTCACAGGTAGACCTCTCATTCCAAAGTAGAACACACTAATAATCAGGGCCGGCCCTACCATGGGTCCCAGTGGGGCCATTTGACCCAGGCAGCATTTTGAGAGGGGCAGTAAATTGATGACCAAGATTTTTTTTTCCAAGAGTTTTGTGTGTCATGATGACTACTGCCATCCGGGCTGCTCCACCTGCCCCTATACTACCCTAGCCTGCCCCTATATTACCCTAGCCTGCCTTTGTACTACCCTAGCCTGCCCCTATACTACCCTAACCTGTCTATATACTACCCTAGCCTGTCTAACAAAGGTGTGGTTGCATGTAAATCTGACTTCCTCATAAACCTAATTTTAGTTTTAATTATGATATAAAATAATGGATGTGGGGGGTCTTTTGGTGGGCATGATTTTTTTGGGGGGGCAGAATTTCATTCTTGGACCCAGGCAGCACAATGTCTTGGGCCAGCCCTGCTAATAATTCCTCCAACCAAGCACCCCTGTTCTCATCACACCTTTTTGTGATGACTAAGTTTGTTCCTCCTTTATGTCACTAAACTCAGAAACCAGTCCAAGGGACCTAACCACTAGTTACAGGAGACTTCCTCTTTGACAGAGTAAATCTAAACCCAAATATAAGAGAGAACATATTGCAGCTTTCCAATCCTAAGTTGGGGTGGCTGTGTTTATTTTCTTTTTCAGGCTAAGAATATTTTCAGCAAGTACAGAAAATGTCTGTTTATCTCAGTAGAAATGCAGCATCTTTGTCAACTCTTTGAACTGAAAAGATTGTAAAAAAAAACAAAAAAAAACAATGTTATCATTATTTTGGAAACTACAAATCTCATCATCCTCAATATAATAGAGGTGATCAAGGGTAGGCATGTTTCAAGTGCCGCCTGTGTGACAACCATAGCTCCCTCCATAGATACAATAGAGAAATATGTGTAGCCATGAAGAGAGAAAGTATGTTAATAGCAGGATTACTAGGGGAAAATTACAAGAAAAAATGCATCAAAATGAATGCAGCCAATGCATAATAGGACTAGTAAACTGCAATATATAAAATGTTTGTTTTTTGGGATTAGATAGGCATTAAGACAGAAATTCTCTCAGTTATGCAATGAATCTTGCTAAATATTATTATTATACAGGATTTATATAGCGCCAACAGTTTGCGCAGTGCTTTACAATATAAAGAGAGACAATACAGCAACAGTACAATTCAAAACAAGAGGGTTAGAGGGGCCCTGTTCCTGAAAGCTTACAATCTAAGAGGGAGGGGCTGGTGAAACAAAAGGTAGGGACTGTGAGGAATGAACTGATGAGGGGAGTAGAAGATTCTGTTGTTAGCTGGAGGCAGGGTAGGCCTCCCTGAAGAGATGAGTTTTCAGGGATCGCCTAAAAGTGGACAGAGTAGGAGATAGGCGGACAGATTGGGGTAGAGAGTTCCAGAGGATGGGAGACGCTCTTGAGAAGACCTGGAGATGAGCAAATATGCAAACAAGCAAACATAGTTGCTGCTGTTATAAAGCCTAATTTATTACTTTATTCACATAGAAAACTTAAAATAAAGCAACTAAGTGAGCAAAAAGATGGAAAACATTTTAATTTTATTTTTAGAAGCATAATGGTAAGGTTTTACCCGCCATTCCCAAAAAATGTTTGTGCATCGTTATTATGTGCTTTAAGCTTTGTTTCCAAACGCTAAATCTTTTCACAAGAGCAATTCATTCTTGATTTCAATTGATTTTGACCTCCAGGCTTTACAGCCAAGTACATGCCTCATGTAGGGTGTCTGGGCTCATCTATATTGATAAAGATCGTGGTTTGAAGGAAAGCTTAATTATTGAATATTGTTTAGCTGGAAGAGTAAACAACTCTGATTACTTCTGTCATTACAAAGGTTTGTATATCTATGTACCTTTGAGCCCGGAGATTTATTTATCAGAATGATCTAAGCAATGAAAAAGGAAGTATGTTAATCTCCCAAAGCGCAAACAATTTTTGTGATAGCAATATTCATTATAATATTTACTGTATAAAGTATACGTGTGGATTGGCATTAACGTGTTAGCAGAATAACTGGTACAGTTGTATAATAATTTCTTGCCCCCTGTAGCAGCAAGTCAGCAAAGACATCTCCAAAATTTCAATTCTGACAGTTCAGTCTAACAAACATAGGAACAACATCTTAGAGAAATTGCTACACCTTTAAAATGTAGTATACACATGGAGTATATTATAGACATAACTCTCAAGTTTACAGGATCTATCTATCTATTTATTTATCTTTTTTTTTCTCGCTCTTGCTCTCTCTCTCTGTTACTCTCTCTCTCTCTCTCTCTCTCTCTCTCTCTCTCTCTCTCTCTCTCTCTCTCTCTCTCTCTCTCTCTCTATATATATATATATTGTATACTGTACAGTATAGATACATTTTTACATTTTACAATGTAAAAGATCTGATTCATGTATATCCAAACTGGCTTTCAAAACCAGTGGCGGCTGGTGCTCAAAATTTCGGGGGGGGGGAGGGAGACGAACGGCGGCGATCATCCGCCAACAATTACCCCAACCCACCCCCTGCCCAGGGAGACAAAGGGCAAAAATAAGCCACCACCACCCCCGAGCCCCAGATAACCCCCCCACCCAGCCACCCCCCACCATGGGAAATGAACGGCAGTGATCAGCAGGGAGACAAAGGGCAACAATAACCCACCACCACCCCGAGCAAAAATGGCGGCGATATCCCAGCCACCCCCCACCATGGGAGATGAATGGCGGTAAATAGCAGGGAGACATAGGGTGACAATAACCCACCACTAACTCTGAGCAAAAGTGGTGGCAATAACCCACCACCCAGCCACTCCCACCACAGGAGACAGACAGGTGATCACCCGCTACCCCCCTGTGGGGGCAGACACTAGACAAAGTGCCTTACCTTAGCAGTAGGGGGAAGGAAGAGCCGGGGCCACTGCGGTGAACACACAGTGGGACATCCTCCTCCCGGCCGCACAGGAAATGGAATTGTGTCCTGAGACGTGATTGGCCAGGAAGTCCTAAGACTCACTAGCCAATAGGGGCTTCCTGATTGGCTGGGAGGAGGATCAGTGTGTCAATAGCGAAAATTAATTTGCTATAGCCACACAAGTGGGTGTGCTCAGGGTGCAGTACTCTGCTCCCTGAGCTTACCCTTTTTTTGAAGCCTATTAGAGCCTCTGGCTCTAATCACGTGCTTCAAAAAAAAAACATCTCCCATTGGACTTCATGCATCCAGTGCTCTGCATGTAGATTAAGGGGCATGCGTGGATGGGGGGGCGGCACCCTGTGCCCCTTATAGAGTGTCTACCACTGGTCAAAACTGTAACTGTGAAACATGTAATGAGAAATATGGGTAATTTAAAACATATTTTTTCTCACCATAAAAAGTTGCTCTGGCAGTCGGTGAATGTATCTGGTGACTTGAAATTGTTTAAGGATTATTGAAAATCTATTATTAATTGAAGGAACATTGAAGAGTAATCTTCTCAAAAACAGGGAACTGTTTGAATGTAAAAAAGTTCTGTCCTATACAAATTACTGTTAAATTCTGTTGTCACAATGTATTACCTTAAAGCGTCTGCTAACCCAAAACCCCCTAAAAAAAAACAGATCCTGTTCCCTTAAAGCATGTTATACAGCACAGTGCTTGTGCTGTGTAATTTGACCCCCCCCCCAATGTCACCTATAAAACCTGCCTGCTATACCCTTTCCCCTGCACTTAGACTACAATATATCAGGGCTGCTGAGCCCTGACACCGTTGTCTAAGTACATGCCTCCATCAGCCGCAGCCCTGCTCTCTGTCTCCTATGTCCTCTCCTCCGTCCTCTCCCCCCTCCCCTCTCTGCTTGTGACAGTTCCCGCCTGGCCTCCTGCTGCGCTCATATTTGCAAAATCCTGTAATCCACTCTGTACCATAATAATAAGTGTTCCTCTGTGTAATGTAAAAAATCTGCCGATCTGTACCTATATGAGTGCGGCTCCTGGCACTCATCTGTCTGTTGGCTCTCTCTCTCCTCTCCCCCTCCCCGGCTGACGTCAGCGGGAGTGCTCGGCCCCGCCCACTGGATCTGTCCCTGGATCTGTCCCTGAGAGAGAAGAGAGAAGAGAATCTGACAGTCAGCTGAGCATCGGGAGCCAAGCTTATATAGGTACACATCGGCAGATTTTTTACACACAGGCAGAGGAACACTTATTATTATGGTACAAAGGGGATTATAGGATTGAGTAAAAGTGGGTTAACAAACACTGTATTTTGAGTTTTTTAATTGGTTCTTCAAATACACTCCAGGTAGCTGGCATAAATAACTGAATGTGTGTTCATAGTTTCCTGTAATCCCCTGAATAACAGACTGGGAGAGGGAAGGCCATCATTGGGGGCTAGTCAGACTTTTCTGCAGTTCACAGGGTTTTCTGTTTAAAAGTGAGAGTCAGACAATAGGAGAACAGTGATGACTGAGTGTGTTGCTGCTCCTACATGAGAATGAGGTTCTCGTTTGTGGTAAATTCTTGAGGTGCGAAGGATTTACAAATGGAAAACTTTTAGCCAAAAACTTTGAAGGTGCATCACTAGAAAAAAGAGACGACTGATAATGCAATGTTTTTTCCCTGGCCAACTGAGTCAGAAGAGCCATTCATTTGAAGGCATAGTTAACTCAGGCCCTCACCATACTGTCAGTGCATGTTGTTGTTGGGGAGACATGACGATCCTGTATTGAGGAAATACTGTGCTGTACTGTGTTTTTGAAATGTGGCATTAGTCAGGGACGTGCGGTGAGGTCAGTGGCTGGTATCAGAGCCAGATACACACAGGTTACATACGCCGCAAACGTTACAGCAAGAGCAATAATTCTAACACTAGACCTCCTCTGTAACTCTAAATATGCAACCTCTAAAAGTGTTGTCTATGGAGATTCTTAAGTACTGAAGTTTGGTGCCATTCCACAAGGTTGCGCAATTTTAAAGTGTGACATGTTAGGTATCTATTTACTCGGTGTAGCATCATCTTTCACATTATACAAAAAATCATGAAACAGTTCCTTTAAAAAAAATGCATTTGAAAAATTGCTGCGCAAATACTGTGTAACATAAAAAGTTGCAACAACCTCCATTTTATTCCCTAGGGTGTCTGCTAAAACAATCTATATAATGTGTGGGGGGTTCTGAGTAATTTTCTAGCAAAAAAATTATGATTTTTACATGTAGGAGACAAGTGTCAGAATTGGCCTGTGTGACAAGGGGTTAATTACCATAAGTAAGTAATATAAAAATAATTATTATATATTATGTTTAAGGTAATTTACTATATTTTCAAAAACTGTACTCAAGCAGGTGGCTTAATGGACAAATTACTGAGGTTTGAAGTTATAACGTCAAACCAGTAATTTCACAGTAAATAGATAAATAATAAATTATTATCTTATAACATATAGCATAATAATTTATGATTTAGCTTGTACATTTTCAGCAGCAGCAGATTATCATTCTCCCTCTTAACATGAGAAAAACATGGGATTATGGGTAAACCTTATACACATAACCCCATGCCTTTTTTTGTAGTTAAGAAGGCTGGGCTGGAAGGGATCATGTGTCTTTTAGACACATGCCCCCTTCTATGGCACTGCAGTGAGAGGCCATCCTCCACTAGAGCATTTTTATTGAACATCTTGGGCCAATGGTGCTTTACCATTGGTTCAAGGCTCTAAGCTATCCATTGAGCTGACAAGAAGTGAGAGGCACTGTGAGCTCATCCTCTCAGTCTGCTGCAAATAGAGTGTGCCAGCTTGTATTCAAAGCGGTTTTACACCCAGCATCCAAAAAAAAACCCTGTAAGGCAAAGGCATAATGAGCTAGTATGCACCACATACTAGCTCATTATGAAATACTTACCTCAGAATGAAGATCCGACAGGGCCGCCTGGTCCCCTTTAATGGAGCTGACATGTTCCCTCTAAGGTTCCTTCTGGGTACGCGGCTCCGGCGCTGTGAGTGGCCGGAGCTGCGAGACGTCACTCCTGCGCATGCATGTGGGAGCTCCTGCAGGATAAGCTGGGCCTTCAGCGGAACTTCACTGCGTATGCGTTGCTGATGTCAGCAGCTGTATGCAAACTGAATATTTACTAAACCATACAGGTTTAGGAGATATTCATTTTACCTACAGGTAAGCCTTATTATAGGCTCACCTGTAGGTAATAATCACCTACAGGGGGATACAACTGCTTTAAACTGGCCGCTATGTATGTAGCTTCTGACAGGCTGTGCAAGGAGCCCAATATCTCCGGAACCATAGGTGATAGGAGTAGAGTTGAGCGAACACCTGGACGTTCGTGTTTGGAGGGTCTGAACGAACTTTGGGAAAAAGTCCGGGTTCGGCACCGAACGTTGCCCGAACTTTATCCCGGACCCCGAACCCCATTGAAGTCAATGGGGACCCGAACTTTTAGGCACAAAAAATAGATGTAACAATGTCCTGGCAAGTGCTAGAGGGCTGCAAAAGGAAGTAAAATGGGGGTAAAAGTAGAGCAAGTGCCCTACAAAAAAAAGGGGATAGGGAAAATAAATTAAAATCAAATATAAAAAAAATGGGAAGGGGGGATGGATGTGGAGTAGGAGCCTAGAGGTTGACTAGGCCGTGACCGTGGCAGTGTAGGTGGAAGTTGCGGTGGTCGAGGAGGAGGTAGCCAACACTGGGTTTTTTTTGTATGCTTATAATTGGGGTAGCCCCCAAAATATTGAGGCCTATTCGAAAAAAACAAGTATACGAATGGCTGTGTGAGTCCGGTCTAAATGTTAATTCTGCACAAGGTACAGACAAGTCTTGTGGGATCCATGCCTGGTTCATTTTAATAAAGGTTAGCTTGTCCACGTTGGCTGTGGACAGGCGGCTGCGCTTGTCTGTGATAGCGCCCCCTGCCGTGCTAAACACACGTTCGGACAATACACTGGCTGCAGGGCAGGCCAGCACCTCCAAGGCATAAAGGGCAAGCTCAGGCCATGTGGACAATTTGGAGACCCAGAAGTTGAATGGGGCAGACCCATCAGTCAGTACGTGTAGGCGTGTGCACACATGCTCTTGCACCATGTTGCTGAAATGCTGCCTTCTGCTGAGACGTTGTCTATCGGCTGGTGATGCTGTTTGTTGTGGTGGGCTGCTGACAAAGCTTTGCCACATTTCGGCCATGCTAACCCTGCCTTCTGAGGTGCCTGCGGTGGCACAGCTGCGTTGGTGGCCTCTTCCTCCTCCTCTGCCTTCGCTTTGTGCTTACACTGAGCCCCCGGTGTAATTTGGGAATGCCCTCAGCAGCGCCTCTACCAGTGTGCGCTTGTAGTCGCGCATCTTCCTCTCATGCTTCAGTGAGGGAATTAAGGACGGCACGTTGTCCTTGTAACGGGGATCCAGCAGGAGGGCCACCCAGTAATCAGAAGAAGTTACAATGTGGGCAACTCTGCTGTCGTTGCGCAGGCACTGCAGCATGTAGTCGGCCATGTGTGCTGGGCTGCCCAGAGGCAAAGACAACCTGTCCTCTGTGGGAGGTATATCATCTGTGTCCTCTGTATCCCCCCAGCCACGCTCCAGTGATGCCCACGAGCTGCGTTTGGTGCCACCCTGCTGCGATTCCTCCTCCTCCTCCTCATCTCCCTCGTCCTCCTCGTCCTCCAGAACTGTGCCCTGGCTTGAATATTTTTGACCTGGCCTATGCTGGTGCAGGAACCCACCCTCCGAGCCACTTGCGAATGACTGGCCTGATAACCGTGGAAATGACCCCTCTTCCTCCTCCTCATCCTCCTGTGCCACATCCTCTTCCATCATGGCCCAAAGTGTTTATTCAAGGAGACATAGAAGTGGGATAGTAACGCTGAGAACAGCGTCATCGGCACTGGCCATGTTGGTGGAGTACTCAAAACACCGCAATATGCTACACAGGTCTCGCATGGAGGCCCACTCGTTGGTGGTGAAGTGTTGCTGTTCCGCAGAGTGACTGACCCGTGCGTGCTGCAGCTGAAACTCCACTATTGCCTGCTGCTGCTTGCACAGTCTCTCCAGCATGTGCAAGCTGGAGTTCCACCTTGTGGGAACGTTGCATATGAGGCGGTGAGCGGGAAGGCCGAAGTTCTGCTGCAGCGCAGACAGGCGAGCAGCAGCAGGGTGAGAACGCCAAAAGTGCGCATAGACGGCCCACACTTTATGCAGCAGCTCTGACAGGGATGTGCGTCAAACCGGCTTGGCCCAGAGCCGCTACGAGATTTCGACCATTGTCGCACACCACCAGGCCGTGCTTGAGACTCAGTGGCAACAACCACTCATTGGTCTGTTGTTCAATGCCCGTCCACAGCTCCTGCGCAGTGTGGGGTTTATCCCCCAAACATATCAGTTCTAAAACAGCCTGCTGTCGTTTCCCCTGGATGTGCTGATGTTGATGGTGAAGGTGTTACGCTGACCGGATGAGTAGGTGGTCGAGGAGGAGGAAGCGCAGTAGGAGGAGGAGGCAACAGAAGGCAAAGAGAAATGCCCTGCAATCCTCTGTGGTGGAAGGACATGCGCCAAATGGCTAGCCGGCTCAGGCCCACCCGCCACTACAATTGCCCAGGGTGCAGTTAGAGAGATATAGCGTCCCTGCCCGTGCTTACTGGTCCATGTATCAGTGGTTATGTGGACCTTGCCACAGATGGCGTTGCGCAGTGCACACTTGATCTTGTCCCTGACTTGTTTGTGCAGGAAAGGGATGGCTCACCTGGAAAAGTAGTGGTGGCTGAGAACCACTTACTGTGGGACAGCCACCGCCATCAGGTTTGGGTGGCCTCTACCTAGTGCAGTCAGATCATTGTGTAATGCAGGGTTTGATCTGCAATCTGTCACTTAAAGCAGCAGTATGTGAAATCTCAAATTACTCCCACAATCTGATCGTTGTGTACGATCCCACAATCTGATAGTTGTGTACGATCGTAACGATCGTAGTGTTAGGCGGGGTTTGATCTGCAATCTGTCACTCAAAGCAGCAGTATGTGAAATCTCAAATTACTCCCACAATCTGATCGTTGTGTACGATCGTAGCGATCGTTGTGTTATGCAGGATTTGATCTGCAATCTGTCACTCAAAGCAGCAGTAGTAGTAATCTCAGGATGCAGGATCAGATGTTAAAATGTCTGCAATCTGTCCCTCACAAAAACGCTGGCAGCTTCCTCTCCCTATACTAGTCAGAGTCTCAGAGAGCATGTGACTGCAACATCAAGTGACTCCAGCTTATATAGAGGCTGGGTCACATGATGCACTGGCCAATCACAGCCATGCCATTAGTAGGCATGGCTGTGATGGCTTCTAAGGGCAAACCAGTAAAACGCTTGTTGATTGGCTGCCCTGCAGCTATTCAACATGCGTGATCAACTACCAGAACCCAGAACCCGAAGCCAAACGTTTTTTGAAATGTTCGGGTCCGGGTCCCGGACACCCCAAAGTTCGGTACGGACCCGAACGTTACAGTCCGGGTTCGCTCAACACTAATCCCCACACACACACAAATTTTGTCGCAGAGCTACGACCCTCAAAGTCAATAATTTTTTTATTTTTTTTTATTTTTAGGTTCATGGCAGGTGACACCTGCCTCCCCTGACTGCACGTCCCCAGCATTAGTAAATTACATGTCCCCCATGGCAGAGCCAATTTTTCAATGCCTTGTTTCTCAATAGCTTGCTACCTTCATTCTCCAGGCAGCAGACCAATTGAGAGTCCCTAACTAAGCTGTGCTGTTTACCTGCAGTAAAGAAAAGGCAGGTCAGTGACATAGCTATGTTGCCAAGCTATAGAGTTTAGATCTAGATATATATATATTTTTTTTAAAGAACTGCAAGTATTTGATCAGATAAAATAGTTAACAAATATCTGTGTCTAGCTGCTTGCCTGGAGATCAGCATCATTTCTGGTCTATTCTGCAGCCTTTATCTAAAATGATCATTAAGTGAACTATTACTCTTTCTGCAATATGCATTTTCTGAGTAAATGCTAGTTTATTATTATTTCCTTGCAGACCTAGATATGCCACATTAAGTCAAAGGCTATTTCTTCAGTTCAGTTATACAGCAATTCCAAATAAAAATAAAATTACTTACGTGACCTTGCATCCCATATTCTGTAAAGTGTTTCTTGTGCCTATTATGCTTGAAGTGAAATATACTTTTATATTATGTTTTGTGCTCATCGCTTATTACCAATTTGACTGCGCAACTTTGGCTTGTGCCAGCGCTTGTAGAGTATCTAAATGTTTAGTGATACTGGAGCTGAACACGACGCTTAATGTACAAAAACTGATCTGAACCTACCGTAGTATAATTATGTACAATAATTCATAGCAATCTGTCAGAGTTGTGCTTTCAGCTGTGAAGCCTAGCCATATTACAAAAAAACAACTGATCCACATCTGTGGTTTACTATATATCCAGAAGTAGATTTAAAAAGTCCTGGTGTTGTGCTATTTTAATAAAAATATGTAGCCAGAAAGATCTGTGGTGATTGTTGTGAATTTAAAGCAGTAGTAAAAGCAAAAAAAAAAACACTTTTCCCCTGCAAAGCAATGTTATAATGTGCTAGTATACATCGCCTACTAGCACATTATGTGAAACTTACCTTAAAATGAAGCCCTCCAGTGGCACGCTGTCACCGCTGGCAGGGTTTCCATCTTCACGCAGTCTCCGGTTCTTTCTATGGCCTAGCCGCGATGATGTCACTCCCGAACATGTGCTCATGAGTCACTGTTTATGGCACAGGGCCGTTCCTTCAGAGCGTATGCTCCAGGGACATCACTGGTGGCTTCACAGGCAGATACCTCCTAAACGGTGCATGTTTAGAAGATATTTACAGTACCTACAGGTAGACCTTATTATAGGCTTACCTATAGGTAAAACATAAACAAAAGGTCTTTATCACCACTTTAAAAAACTGTTCCATGGGGGATATGATTTCAATTTAGCCTAGTCTGCATCATTGTAGTATGTTATTAGAAGAAAAGTTTGGTTATAAAGTATTCTTTTTAATAATTTATTGACTGCCAATATATTTTGGGGGATTTTACAAAGAGAGCAGAAGCATTCACAGCAGTAGCTGTAGTAGTTTTTACAGGTATAAATACTCACTGGGGTCATCTTTGAGTAAGAGCCACTTAACTTCCCATGTTTTTGGGAGTTGAGAGGAAACCAGCACAGACATCAAGACAGTAAATACATTTGTACGTTGATGATGTCCCTAGTAGGGATCTTTCATTAAGGCTCGGAAGACTGTGTCCAGTTCTGGAGACCTCACTTACAAAATATATTGATAAGATAGAATGAGTTCAGAGATGGGTAACAAAAATGGTGAAAAGTCTGGGGGATAAAACATATCAAGAGTGACTTCAGGAACTTCATATGTACAGTCTGGAGGAAAGAAGGGTAAGGGGAGACATAATCAAAACCTTTAAATACATCAAGGGGGTGAATAAGGTTCACGAGGGCAGTCTTTTCAATATGAAACCAAAATCAAGAACACAGGGACATGACCTTAAACTAACATGAGGGAAGTTCAAAACTAATCTTAGAAAGTATTATTTTACTGAAAGGGTGGTTGATGATTGGAATAAACCACCAACAGAGGTTGTGAGACAGTCAACAGTAAATGGCTTCAAACATGCTTGGGATAAACATAAATCTATAGTCAGACAATGAGGTTAATGGGGAAAAAGAAACAAAAAAAAAAAGAGGACAGACTCGATGGGCTACTCAGTCTTTTTCTGTCTGTTTCTATGTTTCACACTTATGCATTTTTTGGTGCTTTTTGCAGAAACGCACTACAGTCCATTTAACATGGTTTCCTATGGGACATGTTCACATCTATGCTTTTTTCAGCTGCTGCATTTTTGGAAAGGGTCAGGGACTTTTTTAAGCACTTAAAGACCACCCACCGTATATGTACTGCGCAAGGGTAGTTCTATTGTGCAAAACAATGTACCTGTACGTTGTTTCGTGCAATAGATACTGCGGGCATGCGCGTGGAGGGGGAGCCAATCCGCGGGTCCAGCATACCCAATGTCCACCGGCATGGGCGTCCGCAGGTAGGGGCAAGGGGGGGCAATTGCCCCCCCTTGGAATCAGGGATCAGATCAGGGGTTCCCCACTAGGTCCTTATCCTCTTGAGCCATGTATGCAGTTTCTGACAGTCTCTTGGGCCATGTATGCAGTCTCTGACCATTTCCTGTACCGTGTCCGCAGTCTCTGACCGTTTCCTGTACCATGTCCGCAGTCTCTGACTGTCTCCTGTGCTATGTCTGCAGTCTCTGACTGTCTCCTGTGCTATGTATGCAGTCTCTGACTGTCTCCTGTTCCATGTCCACAGTCTCTGATCATATCCTGTACTATGTCTGCAGTCTCTGACCATCTCCTGTACTACGTCCGCAGTCTCTGACCATCTCCTGTACTACGTCTGCAGTGTCTGACCGTGATAATGTAATTATGACATTGTCAAAAAGGGGCAGAGCATGGATGACCTTGAAATTATGCACCCCCCCCCTGGAAAAAGTTCTGCGGACGCCCATGTCCACCGGCCACCCGCGATCGCTCCACAGAGAGGCAGAACAGGTGTCTGCCTATGTAAACAAGGCAGTTCCCGTTCTAACAGGGAAGTACACAGAGATCTTTTGTTCCTAGTAAGCAGGAACACGGATCTCTGTGTTCTTCCTGTCAGTCCACCCCCCACACAATTAGAAAACACTCCCAGGGAACACACTTAACCCTTTGATCGCCCCTGATCTTAACCCCTTCCCTGCCAGTATCACTTATACAGTGATCAGTGCATTTTTTTAGCTCTGATCACTGTATTGGTGTCACTGGTCCCCAAAAATTGTCACTTAGGGTCAGATTTGTTTGCTGCAATGTTGCAGTCCTGCTAAAAAATGCAGACCGTCACCATTACCAGTAAAAACAATAAAGAAAATGAAAAGTCCATAAATCTATCCCATAGTTTGTAGACACTATAACTTTTGAGCAAACCAATCAATATATGCTTATTGGGATTTTTACCAAAAATATGTAGAAGAATACATATTGGCCTAATTTGTTTTTTTTATTTTTTTTTTGGATATGTATTATAGAAAAAAGTAAAAAATATATTTTTTTTTTTTCAAAATTGTCAGTCTTTTTTTGATTATAGCGCAAACAATAAAAACCAGAGAGGTGATCAAATACCACCAAAACAAAGCTCAATTTGTGAGAAAAAAAGGACAACAATTTTATTTGGGTACAGCGTCACACGCCCACATAATTGTCCGTTAAAGTAACACAGTGCCGTATCGCAAAAATTGGCCTGGTCATTAAGTGAGTAAAAGCTTTTTTTTATTTTTTGGCTCCATAGACTTCAATGGAGAAGCTGCAGAAAAGCATGTAGTGCATTTTACCACAATTTTACTGCAATTTTGCCACAATTTGCATTTTTTTAAATCTGCCCAACAACGAATTGGCCAAAAAAAGCATTAAAAAAATGCAAATCATGGCAAAATCGCAGTAAAATTGTGTGTGTCAAAACACAAAATACACAGCAGAATGCACTGTAGAACACACCAATCGCAAGCTGCATAGATGTGAATGGAGCCTCAAATACACTCAGGAGATGGAATATTCTTTGCTTTTATTTTATGTTGATGTTCATCTGTTCTCTGGCCTGTTCATATATTCCTATTTATAAGCAGATAAGGGAATAATTAAAAATTCGCTCCACAAATTACTCTCCCAAGGATAACATTGCAACCAATGTTACTAATTCTCTCAAGGATAGCATTGCAACTATACAAAACAAAACATTGATTTTACTACTTTACTTTACTACTGAAATTGTTCCAGAGCAAGAAGCTCTGCTGTAAAGATCAATGAAAGTTTTGTTGCCAAAATGTAATCCTAGGGGCTTTTGTAATTTCTTGCATGATTTGCAGAAATATGTTGCATTAGTTGAGAGAATTATGGAAATTTGTGTGCCTAAAGGTCCTAAATTTATTTGCAGAAAGAGTAATCAGATATTTAAGCAGTCTTTTTGCCACAGAATTTAGGAGGGAAGGAACAGATTACATCATGGTGCAAATGCATACTTTGACTTAAAGTGGATGTAAACCAGGAGTCATGAAATTTGACCTAAACACATATATCTGTAGTGTTTTTTTATCTCTCTCCAAAGCACTAAGTCCCGTGTCTTTCTGCTCTTTCGTTGCTCTGTTATCAGCATGATAACTTCTGACAAGTTTTCTGTCAAGCCAGATAAAACCAGTCTGAACATTGTGTGGTGGGAGGTTGCTATAAATAGATTAGCAGCGAGCTTGTCTTGTCACAGCAGAGCTCTGAAAGTATCTTCCTTTCTCTACCTATGTTAACGGGGGGTGTGTGCCTTTCCTCCAATCAGCTGTCCTGGCTGTATGTCAAGAATACACTCCCAGTGCTGAACAGGAAGAGAAAATCTCTAACACAGTGTGCACTTTCCAAAGAGTATATAAAGATGAAGACAGCAGCTATACATGTAAAACTTATGTAGGGAGATATGTTTCATCTCTGTGTATCATCTCAGTCTGTTCACTTCACTGAGTATATGTGAGGGTTTACATCCACTTTAAAGCTGTTTTACCAATTCATCCGAACAACAGAAATAAATGGTAATTAATGACTTTACCCAGGAAACATAATAGTTCAGCATGTAGGCAATACTATGGCATTAATCACAAAGTCCCTGCTAAAGGAGCTGGGAATATCTGCATTCTCACCACCAAAAAACAACCACCCGAGTTCTATCTACAGATTGCTACCCGGGGGGTACCATCATGCCAACTGAGCCAGAAATGAATTGCACATGCAGAGCAGATACCCCCCCCCCCCAACCCAGACTGGTGGAGGACTGTAATCCAGTATCCTATGTCTACCCTGGGTGCTCACTGCATGTTTAGATTATCCATTGTAACTTGTAAAATTTAAAAAAGGTGGATGGCGAGTGGGTCACAAAAGCAAAATAAAGTCAAGAATCAGGGAAGCTGGGAAAGAAAGGTTTTGAAGCATTACAGAGAAAGTGAAAAATGTACGATAGTCTTGGGTAGTAGATGTTAGAAATGTGAACATGTCATCTTACCTTTTTCTGTATTTGATGTATGATTAGGTAATTTTTTTGTCTTCGGTATATCTGTTCACTTTGGTTGTAAAGCTGTTCTTCCATTCTAAGAACAGGAAAATGAGCTTCCTGAGAAGATACAGTGAACTGAATTTCAACTAAATCTTGCCCAAGTAATCCCTCTGTGCAATTCAATGTCACTACTCAATCTCTTTCCTCCTCTATAAGCTTCCAGTGTGTGAGTATTTGATAGATTTACTTGCTTTACTCATCCTTCCTTTCCTCAAGCAAAGCAAAAGCACTTTTTCATCCTACTCGGGTGAGCATTCATGTGGGTGATTGGTTCTATTGTACTTGGCTAGTAGCTCCAGTCATACAGTATATTGAAACAGATTAAGGGGTGCATGCAAGCCCTAAATTCAACCCCCCTCCAAAAAATGACGATTATTATTACTTCCTTCTTGGTACCTGATGTGTGTAATACTACATCTTACAATTGCATTAGTAAAAGCAAAGACAACGTTCTCTTGCATACATCTTTTCCCAATAAGATCTTGTTTTTTTTAAATATGTTTGTAAAGGAAAAACAAATTAAATAGATTTGGTAAGCTCCTCATTTTATCTATTTTATCTATGCTCTATTAACACAAAGGCCCCAGGCTAAATAAAAATAACAGTCATAGAAATGCAATTACCTGTGTCTGCTTCTTTGGATGCACTGATTGCCATGAAAAAAATATGTTTGAGATGTTGGGCCTTGGAAGGAATTAAAAACTGTTTTGCTTTTGTTGGTTGCAAATAAATAAATAGTTATCATATATAATGTAGTTTCATCCAATCCTCCCTTCAACAATTAGAGCCTTTCAGACCCCTTTCACACTGAGGCACTTTTCAGGCATTTTTGTGCTAAAAATAGCGACTGAAAAGCACCTGAAAACTGCTTCCCATTCATTTCAATGGATGCTTTCACACTAGGGCGGTGCGCTGGCAGGCGGTGAAAAAGGTCCCGCAAGCAGCATCTTTGGAACATGTTTGGAGTGCCTCAAAAATGCCCCTTTCCATTGAAATGAATGGAAAGTGCTTCAAAGGCGCCTGAAAAGTGCAACAAAAGTGCTTCCAAAGTGCTGCAAAATGATTCTTTGTTCTTCCCATCTGTCAAGAATCAAGTAGGACCTGTCTTAGATCCCCTACACATTGAGGTTCTTTTAAGGTGCTTTGATGCTAAAAAAAAAGCACCTGAAAAGCTCATGAAAATCTATTTCCATTAAAATCAATTAATGCTTTCACACTGAGGTGGTGCGCTGAAAAAACGCCCCTCTCTATTGAAATGAATGGAAAACTCTTCAAAAGCACCAGAAAAGCTCTTCAAAAGCGCTCAGCGTTTTATTGGTAGTTTAGAAGCACCTAAGTGTGAAAGGGGCCAAATGTTCTTTTGTAAACGAGTGGTTGGTAAACAACACTTTGAAGGATTAGTTCACCTTTACCAAAAAACTGCAGGTAAGGGGCATCTTTAGACAAAAAAAAAACTGTAGTTCTGACTAAAGTTGGATAGTGCCCATATTATAGGTATAGGCCATTTACACACAGTACCTCCCGAAGAATGGCTGAAAAACACCAAGAGGTGGCATCATCCCATCCTGCCTTGTTGCTAGGACATTGCTAAGACATTCCCAGCCATTAATACTAATCTCCACCATAACAGAAGAGAGCTCTCAAACTGTGTGGTACACTATCTCCTCCATCATGGTGTCACTGAGCTCAGAGAGAATGTGCATGCAAGGGTGTTTGAATCAGCTGGTAGTGTCTTAGCATTGTCCTAGCAAAAAGATAGGAAGGGATGATACCATCTCTAGGGGTTTTTCCAGTCAGCCTTCCAGAGGTATGGTATCTAAGTGGCCTACACCTATAGCAAAGGCGTTATTCAACTATAGTCAAAGTTGTACAGTTTGTTTACATCTACAGTTGCCCATTACCCACATAGGAAGTTTTTTGGCAAAGGTGAACTAACCCTTAAGGGCCGGTTCACACAGGGGCGATCCGACTTGCGGGGCGACTTTGCTAGTCGATTTGAAAGCAACTTCAGCGCGACTTTGGGCAACTTATAGTGCAACTTGAGGCGACTTAAACACACCTTCAAGCCAGGCGACTTTGCTGTGGCCAATCAGAAAAGGGAGGGAAGGGGTTGCCCTAAAATAAATTCTATTCTTTTCACTGAGAAGTCGCTTCTGTTTAGATGGTGGATTCGACTTGGAGGCGACTTCCATTGAATTCTATGGGCACAAGTCGGATAGAAGTCGCCTCCAAGTAGTACAGGAACCTCTTCTGAAGTCGCCTTGAAGTCGGAGCGACTTCAGTAGTGTACATAAAGACGGCTCCCATTCACTTCAATGGGATTTCTTGTGTCAAGCGACCTGGGGCGACTTGAGGCGACTTAAGTCCGATCGCAAGTCACCCCTGTGTCAACCGATCCTTAAGCAGAATTTCAGGAATATATATATTGTTTGTTTGTAAACAATAGTTACCTCTCCTAAGCTATATCCTATCGTGGACTTTTCGATATTATTTTTTATTTACACCAAATAGTTCAGCTGTGCTCCCAGCCACTGCATATATGAGAGCTACTGTTCACATGCATGGAAAGAATAGTATTGTTTGTATGCTCTTCTCTCCCCTTCTTCTTCTTCTGCATTCACAGAACGCCATGTAATACACAGCGGTCAGTGAATGGCCAAGAGGAGGGAGAAATTAAAACAACATTATCCCTTTGTATGAGAGCTGCACTGTGTTCTTTGAATGGGCAAGGGGCGAGGAGAGAATACAAATGATATGCGCATTAGAGCCGCAGCTCTCATACATGTCCAAAAGTACATCTGGTGTAAATAAAAAGATAATGTGCTGATTGGCCCATAGAATATACCCCAGAAGAGGTAACTATTGTTTACAAACACAGGATTTAAAAAAAAAAATATTCCTGGAGTTCTGGTTAAAGCTCAGCTCCTTGTTTTTGGTTAGAGTGGAAATGATTTAACATTTCTTTCAGTTTTTTTTTTCTATCTGTGACCATTGGGGAAATATTCCCTCACTTAGGCCCCTTTCACACTAATGGAACGATCAGGTCCGCCTGTCAGTTTTTCTGGTGGACCCGATTGGACCATCCATTGCTCTCTACAAAGAGACATCTGGCCACTGACACCCGCCGGCATCCAATCTGATCCTGTCTGCTCAAACCAGATGGATGGGGATCCATTCCCCATCCATCCGCCGGATCAGATCAGATGACAGTCAAATGGAAACGGACACGTGGTCCTTTGCATCCAGCCGCCCCATAGAGAACAGCGGGCTGCGTCCGTGTCTGCTCTGCATAGCACCTGTCATCCGCCTGCTCAACAGAGCGATCCCCCCCTGAAAAGGCAGATCCACTTGACGGAGTCTGCCCTGTCTGAGATGAGCCTTAGCCCCTTTCACATGGCCATGTCTGTGTGTGGGGTCCATTTTGCTCAGTGGGGATCAGCGGATCCCTGCTGAGCCGATGGCTGACAGATCCGCCTCCGCTCTCTGTGCAGAGATGGATCCGTCAGAGCCCCCGCTCTCCCCTATGGGAAATCGGATGACAATGGATCCGTCTGTCCATTGTCATCTGATCCGCAGATGGATGGAAAAATAGGGTTTTCCTCCATCACACTTTATGGAAGCGGAGCGGATCGGAGAGCGACAGGAGTCCGTTCAGGTCCACCTGAAAAAACGGACAGACGGACCTGAACGGAATGGGGCCTTACTGTCTCTGTGATGCCCAGGCAACATTAAAGGGGTGTGGTAGTCACCAGGATGAGAAGGCATGGAAAGTATTAAAAACATTGTCAGTTGCATTGTTGTAAGCCCTGTATTGAGGTGAATATCGCCTGCACAAGGTGTTCAGATAAACAGACAAGATACTTTCATGCAGCTAACAAAATGCAATGACTTTTCAAGGCCACTAAGGGCTTTTTCTTCAAGCAGCAGTGACTATACCTATTGGTGACATTAAAGCAGTATTAAAGTGATTATAAAGTCTTGTTTTTTTTTCCAAAGAATAGCTTCATTATGAAAACAAGCGTATCGTTACAAGGCTTTGGTATATTATAGTGGCAGAGAATGAACATGAAGAGAGAAAGAAAAAGGTACAATATATTTGCAAGAAAAAATAGAACATTGTTAAGTAGTCTGGTTTTAAACAAATCTTAAGAGGAAGTTGTAAAATATTTAATAAAATGGTTTGGTTGGATACCAGTATCAGGTAAGGGGTATCTTGTTAAGTTTTGTCATGCATTGAACCAGATAATTAAAGGAATATTATATTTCTCATTTCGTTGTCTTTTGAGGGTTTAATATATCACTAAGGGTCTTAGATTTAGGTCCCAGTGTGGAGCATGGATATGTCCGTAAGGGTATGCATACCTTTTCCTCTAGGAGTGTCTTGAAAGGACTTATTCAAAGTGTTATATCTAGAAAGTGGAGGTAGTGATCCTAGCTTGCCTTATATTATGTAAATACACCCTGTTCCAAATTATTATGCAAATTCTATTTCAGTGTCACAAAGATGAAATATTTTGTTTTTTCATTTTAACTCATGGATGGCATTGTGTCTCAGGTCTTTTTTGATCACTGAAAACAATCTCGGACACCTGTGATAATTAGATTGCCAGGTGAGCCCAATTAAAGGAAAAACTACTAAAGGAGGGTGTTCCACATTATTAAGCAGAGCACAATTTTCAAGCAATATGGGGAAGAAAAAGGA
>BLSH010264060.1:534304-559009 GCA_018402905.1 Glandirana rugosa
AAGAGAAAGAAGAAGAAAAGGCGCGAAATGTGAAGAGGGCGGGAGAAAGAGATAAAGGACGGTGAACCTTGTTGATCAGGTTTAAGGGACAAGGGCTATGTTATAGGAAGGGTGGAGAGGGGAGGGAAGTCTCTCACGACCATAACAGGTTAGCACTAGTGTGGTGGATTGTTGAATCTAGGACCGTATTCAGAAGGGCTAATACCCGACGATCTCCAGGCCACTGGCGTGGGTATATTTATTAATAATACGGTTAATATAAAAAGAATAAATGGATTTATTAACTACATTTGTTGTCAGAATTATTTATATGGGTGCGGTCACCGGACCTCTAGCAGCCCATAATCGGGAAGACTTATGCCAGGATCTAAGTTGTTAGGTGGTGTGATCACGATTGGACAATACCAGCACTCTCTGAAGGGAGGGGAGAGGTGGGAAGGATATTGTATCGGGAACAGGGAATTTGGACTAGTTGTTCCAAGTGGCAGGAAATAGAGAAAGAGGGCGGGAGAAGTGTAAAGCGCGGAAAAGAAGAAGAAAGAGAAAGAAAAGGGGGGCACTCCTCCCCCTTCTCCAAGTTGGCTATGTGAGCTGAGTAGGTAGTCTATATCAGGTTAACCACTTTAAGACCGAGCCTCTTTTTGGAGTCCTGTGTTTACAAGTTAAAACCATTTTTTTCTATAAAATTACTTTATACTTTACTTTACGAACCCCCAAACATTTTTTTTTTCTAACACCCTAGAGAATAAAATGGCGGTACTTGCAAAACTTTATGTCACACCGTATTTGCGTAGTGGTCTTACAAGCGCGATTTTGTTTTGAAAAAATTCTGTTTTTTTGAGTTAAAAAATAAGACAACAGTAAAGTTAGGCCAACTTTTTTCCATATTGTGAAAGATAATGTTAGGCCGAGTAAAATGATAAATGAACATGTCATGCTTCAAAATTGTGTCTGCTCGCGGAATGGTGACAAACTTTGCAACTTAAAAATCTCCATTAGCGACATTTAAAAAATTCTACAGGTTAGCAGTTTTGAGTGACGGAGATCTAGTGCTATTGCTCTCGCTCTAACGATTGTGGTGATACCTCACAAGTGTGGTTTTAACACCGTTTTCATATGTGGGCGGGACTTACGTATGCGTTCGCTTCTGCGCGCAAACTCGCGAGGACGGGGCTCTTTACATTTTTTTTTTTTTTATTTATTTTACTTTTTATTTTTTATTTTTACACTGTTCTTTTAAAAAAAATTATCACTTTTATTCCTATTACAAGAAATGTAAACATTCCTTGTAATAGAAAAAAGCATGCCAGGACATCTTAAATATGAGATCTGGGGTCAAAAAGACATCATATCTCATATTTACAGTAAAATGCTAAAAAATAAAAAAAATTTGAAAAAATGACAGTTCAAAAATAAAAATGGGCCCTTTAAGAGCATTGGGTGGTAGTGACTTGTGGCGTCGCTTCTGCCCTGCCATGTTATGGAGCTTCAGCCGCCCACTTCGCTCACAGACACTGGGGGGAGAAGAACCGATTGTCTCCGCTGCTACCGGACAACGACGGGAGAGGGGGCACTCCGTCCTAGATGAAAGTGATCTTGCAGCGAATCCGCTGCTAAGACCACTTTTATCTGAAAGAGAATCGCCAGCTGAAAAAAAAAATACCGGGGTTATGGTAGCTATCTGCTACCATAGCAACGGTATACTACAAGTGACCACCGAGGAGGCTTCATTGGCTTGATGTATAAGGTCTTCCATAGCTTCTGTTTTATTTACCTGCCTAAACCAATCAGCTATGGTCGGGGGGTTAGGTGATTTCCAATAGGCTGGAAGTGACATCTTGGCTGCATTTAGTAGTTGTAGGGCTAGGGACTTGTTATAGTTTTTCTTAGGGATAGAAGAGTGATGAAGGAGCATTTGAGCTGGAGAGAATTCGATCATATAGGTGGTAATGTGAGTGATGAGGCGATGAACCTCTGTCCAGAGGGGCTGAATTCTAGAGATCCCTCCTCATCAGAGTAGCGCCAGCAAGTGGGGGGGGATAGCAGATTAAATTTTATGGAGTCTGAGGGGGGTTTTGTACCACCTAGAGAAGATCTTATAGCAATTTTCCTGGGTTGAGACGTTAATTGATCCCTTATGAATAAAGGAGAGGATGCTTTCCCAATCCTCATCCGAGAGGTCTATGCCCAGTTCCTCTTCCCATTTACTGCTTGCCATATTAGCTTTTGGGCTGCAGTCAGAGAATAGAAAGTTGTAGATTTCCGATATCAAATGTCTCTGTGGATCCTTTTTTGTACATAAAGCTTCAAAGGGCGTATGGGATCTAGAGAAGGCAGAACGGGAACAGGGGATGTCTAAGTAATGTCTTAGCTGGACGTACGTCCAGAAGGGGAAGGGGTAGTCCGGTGTCTGTTCCGATAATTTGGATAGGGTCATGAATTTATTGCTGGAAAAAAAGTGTTCTGCTCAAAGGTTAGAGTCGGGGTTGAAATCTGGTAGAAAGGTCTTTGTTAACCCAGGGGGAAATTCCAGGTTATGACGGACGGGCGTCAGCGGACCTGGTGTGGTAGACAGTTTAGACTTGAAGATATGTAGTGTGGTGTTAATCAACGGGTGTTGTTTACATTCTGGTGGTATATGTGTTTCCCCGATCGATGGAAGTTGGTGTGGAGGGACTGGTGAAAACGCATGTTCGATTTGGACCCAGGCTTTAAATTGAGAGTGTACATTCCAGTCAATAACTCTTGTTAGCTGACAGGCCTAATAGTACTTTATCATGTCGGGGAGGGCAATTCCTCTCTTTAATTTGGGGACTGTTAGCCTCTGAAAGCTAATTCTGGGGCGTGATTTCCCTCAGATAAATTCCGTACAAGCTTTGCGTAAGGATGCGAAAAAAGCCTGGGGTAATGTTATAAGTATAGTCTGCATGACATATAAAATTCTGGGAAGGATATTCATTTTAATGATCGAGGCTCTACAAAACCACAAAAACAAACCTGGTGACCAGGACTTCAGGTCGCGTTGAATATTTTGCAATATCGGTATGTCGTTTTTAGAGTAGAAGTCCGACAGTTGAAACGGAAGCTGGATCCCTAGGTATGTGATCGCGTCTCAACTCCATTTAAATGGATAGTTTGTTTGTCACTGCTCCAGGGTTTCCTTCTATGGGAGATGTTGAGAGCTCGTGATTTGGCGAGATTTTTTTGTAGGTTGGATAAGGTCTTAAACTTGGACAAGTCCTGAAGTAGGTTGGGCAATGTAGTGTGGGGTTGTGTGAGAAATAAAAGACATCGTTTGCAAAGGCTGCTAACTTACAGTCAGGTCCATAAATATTGGGACATCGACACAATTCTAATCTTTTTGGCTCTATACACCACCACAATGGATTTGAAATGAAACAAACAAGATGTGCTTTAACTGCAGACTTTCAGCTTTAATTTGAGGGTATTTACACCCAAATCAGGTGAACGGTGTAGGAATTACAACAGTTTGTATATGTGCCTCCCACTTTTTAAGGGACCAAATTGGCTGCTCAGCTGTTCCATGTTCGAATGCCTTCTCAGCGTCTAGAGATAGAAAGAAACCATGTTGGCGTGTTGATGTTAACCATTTGTGGATGTTTGTGGCTTTTAGTGTGTTATCTCTCACCTCTCTGCCCTGTATGAACCCTACCTGGTCCAGATAAACAAGTTTTGACAGTAGGGGTATTAAGTGATTGGCTAGAATTTTTGCAAAAAGTTTGAGATCCACATTTAGGAGGGAAATCGGGCAATAGTTGGTAACTTGGGAAGGATCATGACCTGGTTTAGGAATCACCGCTATGTTTGCTGTCAGGAGATCTCGTGGGGCAGAGGTATCCGGCGAGAGGGAGTTAAATGCTTTTAAGAAATGTGTTTTGAGTACGTCTGTAAAAATTTTATAATAACCGGCCATCTGGGCCCAGGCTCACCTGCCTTGAGTTATTTGAGAGTGGAATCGACTTCCTCGGAGGAGAGAGAGCGCTCCAACTCCTTCGCTTCTGTGTTGGATATTGATTTGGGGCTATATTTTTTTAAGACGTCTTTGCTCAAATGGGCCCGGGTGTCTCCCTTGGTTTGGGGATCTGGAGGGCCTAAATTATATAGTTGCGTATAATAATGAGCAAATTGTTGTGCTATTTCGTCATTCGCTACTACTTTGCGCCCCTTGGGATCGGTGATGAAGTGGACTGTCACGGCTGCATGTTTAGATCTGAGCGATCTCGCCAGGAGTCTCGCTGATTTGTTCCAGTACTCGTAAAACATTTTTTGGGATAGCATGTAGTTCCGCTTAGTCTTTCTATCTAGTTCCTCTAGCAGGTCTGACCTAGCTTTGATCAGATCCTGGAGGGAAGATTCTGCTTGGGAGGATATATGTATTTGTTCCAAAGAGAGAATACGGGCTGTTAAGTCGTTTATCCGAGACTACCGTTCTCTCCTGCACTTTGAGGTAATTGCAATTATTTCCCCACGTATGACACATTTGTGGGCTTCCCATCTGATCATTTGTGAAATGTCTGGTGAGTTATTCTCTTGAATGAGGTGCTGAGAAAAATGTGTAGTCTTTTGTATTTGGGTTTAGTGTGCGCCATGTGTCATGTAGTGTAAGTTCCTGGAGATGTGCTTTAATAGCCCGTAGTGCCTTGTATGGCAGCATAGAGGTACCGTTCGACACATCCTGTGGGGGATTCAAGGGGACATTGAAGTCCCCCCCCCATGATGAGGATGCCATTCTGGAAGTTTGAGAGCGAGTCTGTCAGGGATCGGAAGAATGGGACCTGTTTTGTGCATATATGTTAGCTAAGGTTACTGGTTTCCCATGCAGTGATCCCTTAACAAAGAGGTAGCGACCCTCAGCGTCCGAATGTGAGTCTGATACTTGGAATGGGCAATGTTTAGCAAAGAGGATAAAGACTCCTTTGGTCTTAGATGTTTGATTATGTGCATGAAGGACATTCGAGTAACAAGAATTGGTCAATTTTGGGATAGTATTTGCTTTAAAATGTGTTTCTTGTAGAAATATGATGTTGACCTTATTTTTGTGCATTGATGAGAGCAATTGGGAGCATTTTTCCGGAATGTTCAGTCCATGTGCATTTAGGGAGATGATTTTGAGGGTGAATTTGGCATGGTTAGAAAAGGAAGGAGTCATCCTGCTTATTACGTTTTCCAAGAGTCAGAGCAGATACCGTAGCAAGCAGGTGCTAAGTGTGTTACTTTTGGAGGAGGGGGAAGAGGACCAGACCAGTGTGAGCGCTAGAGAATTGAGAGTTGAGCGGCAAGAGTGGGGATGGAGTAAGAGAGAGAAGAGGTGAGAGGAAAAGCAGAGAGAGTAGAGGGGAGGAGTTCAGTTAAGTGGGAAGAGGGTAAAAAGGTATGTGGGGGTATTCGATGATAGGTAAGTAGAAGGCAAAAGTATATTCTATTCCAGCGACAGTCGAGAACCTGCTCGCTTGTCTGGGTAGATGGTTTGTACACCTATGCTTGGGTGTAGCCGGAAGGGGTCAGTGGTGTTACTGATAGTAAATATGGGAGTTTGTAAAAGGGGATCTGTTTTTCCCCGGTTACCACTGGGTAGAAGGAGGTTTTTAGAAGGTGGAAGGTAAGTCCCTAAATTAAGCACACATGACTAGATGACATCTGATCAACTATATCTGCGGTGGATTATAGACCCCTGCGTTTTTTCTACCTTAATCTGGTAAGCTCCCATCCATTATTTGATTACTGGATTCTATCTGAATATCCCGTGGGCGTGATGGCCTTCATGTGAAATATGAAATTGGACATTCTCAATGCACATGTGTCAGTTTTATCAACACATGAATTAGTCAGCTTTTTTCATAACTTTCTGACTAGGTTTGAAGTTCTAAATAACTGTTTTCTTATTCATTTTCTCCTCAGTGTTGGTTACAAACCATTTATATACATTTTTATACATAATTTTGTATGTTTATTCTAATGGTCGATTGATTGTAGGCGCTGCAAGATTTTTTGAAGTCCCTAAATTAGTCGGAGGTTGCTCACCAGACAGTGGTAGTCTTTATGCTTATTTGTTAGTTGGTAAGGGGAGGTGTTTTGGTGTCTGGGGGCATCTAGAAGTAAGGTTACACCGAGAGGGGAGATGAGTCTTGTATTCTTGAGATATGGTTATATTATATTAGGATGTCTATAAGTTATAGACTATAGAGAAACTATCCATGTAGTTCTGAGCTGCTTGGTGGAGACATTTTAAGCAAGCATCACATACGTCAAACTTGAATTTAAGAATTGTGTCAACTTTTAGTGATAACAGTAACATTAAAAATAACATTAACATTAACCTTGTCATTGTATCGTCAACCCAGTACTGTGAGCATAGTTCCTTGCTGCTAGTATAGGGCAACAGAAACATAGGTGGAGTGCTATGTATAACCTTCGATTTGTTTGAGATACTATATGTATGTAGATACCTGCGGGGATGGCTGGGACAGTACCCATCAGAGATTCACTTTGTATTATATTCACATTTATCTCGATGCAGTGGGAGGGTGACTGGGTAGCCTAACTCTTGTGCGATAGCCCAATTGAGTGGATGTCTATTTTTTTCCCCCCTTATTTTCATCCCCCCCTTCTCCCTCTCCCCTTTCCTCCCCAAAAACAGGAGAATAAAAACTCCTGATGAAAGGGGATGGAGGTGTATCGGTGACAAATTGGTCGCCATCACACCCTCTGACTGCATCATAACACCCCCGTCCATGCTTTTTGCATCTGTGAGTCATAGCCTAACAAATACATCTAATACAGCTTAGGCCACTATTCTAAAAGACATAGCTCCTGAGGTTTGATTAGAACCCCAGATCCTTGTAGGGGTGAAAACGGTATTTAGCTATTAGACTATGTATATTTGGAGAAAGAAGGTGTAGGGGGAATGATAAGCCTTGAAAGCTAAGTTCCACGTTGCCAGAATGCCAGGCAGTTGATCTAAGCAGTCCAATGTTGTACTACAGTACTTAGTGTTTAGTGTGGTGTAGCATAATGCTCTTGGGTCATCGGAGGAAGGGGAGTTTCCCCTCAGGTTATGTGGCTGTCACCCCCTATGTAGAGGTTGTCTGGGTATTGGGTTATAGGGATGGTATGTTTTCCTCATTAGAAAACCTGTATTTAGTTCCCTGAGACTGTGTGGCAACTGGTGACATTGTGTCTATTACAATCAGGGTTCATGCAGCAGTGGGTATATTCCTTAGGCAGGGTAAGTAGGGGGGGATGTTAACATAGAAGCCCCTGGTCTATGATCTTCTGTTTGCCAGCTGTACGTTACCTAAAAAGGGATAAAGCCACTCAGTTTTGGATCATCACAGGGTCCAGTGATGAGACAGGTTAGGCCGTACAGGGAGATCATCGAGCAGGCATTTGAGGGGTGTAGGAGCCAAAGTGTCCACATTCCTGGTAATGGTGAGTTCTTTTGAATGATGGGGAATGTTTTGGATACTTCCGGGGGAGTATGTATGGAGACCGGGAACAGGGAAGAAGGCAAAGGAGGACTCCCAGGGTCAGGGCCATGTTGCAGTCTCAGAGCAGAAATGAGTGAGAACGGATAAGGTAGCCGGGTCATACAATTAAGTTCCTGGGTAAGCGGAGCATTCCCAATGGGTGAAACAGACAAAGGAACAAAGGAACAAGAGTACTTATCTGTACGCGGAGGCATCTGGAGGGTCCGATCAGCGATCCCGCTGGGCTCTCCTGGTTTGTGGAACCTTGGTAGGGCTGGTGAGGTTGTGCTGGCCTGTTGGGGTAAGGTGAGACCGGCCTCGGAGGGGGATCATTGCCGTCAGTATCTTATCTCCTGTGTTTCCATGGGTTCGTTGCTCGGTTGCACGGGTTGTGCTGCTGCAGGGCAGAATTCTGCATACCATTCAGGCACCTCAACAGGAGGGATGCCTAGAGTTTCGTAGGAACTCTTCTGAAACCCTGAGAAGGGCATGGCGGCCCTGGGTGGAAGCAGGCAGAGCAAAGTGGAATTTCCACCTGTATTGGATCCCCTTCATGTGTAGAACCTCTAGGAGAGGGCACAGAGCTGTGATGTTGGATAGTTCCTGGAACAGCTGGATTATTTTGTCCAGGAACGATAGGTGGGAGCGATTGCAGGCTTTTCTGAGGATGTCTTCCTTCAGTTTGTAGTCAGTTATGTGACATATTACATCCCTGGGTGGATTGGATTCCCCACCTTGTGGATAGAGGGCTCTGTGAATGCACTCCATACTGATTGGAGTGGCGGAGGGTCTGTCTAGTAGGCTGTTAAACAGACCTGTTACCTCTGTTTGTAGTTGGTCAGCGTTGATTGTCTCCAGAAGGCCTCTCAGTCTTAAGTTATGGCATCTGCCGCGCTTATCGATGTCCTTGATGTGGTGGTTAAGGTCACGCAGCTGCAGGGTGTGTGTGTCCCCTGTCTGATACACATGGCGTATCGCCTTCCCCTGATGAGCCATTGCTTTCTCCACCTCGTGCAGCCTGCCAGCGATGGATTGTATGTCAATCCGGAGCTCCGTGTTTGCCGCTATCAGTGTTTGTTTGATATCCGCCCCCACTCAGCAGAGATTATTCAGGCTGGGTTGTTGTGGCGTCGGCACAATCTCCCCATTATCGGGAGATGAGCAGGCAGAAGAAGCTCCGGTCATGGAAGGTCCTGTGTGAAGGTGGGGGCCTTGGGAAAATGCCGCCATGCTGTCCCTCTGTGTCCAGAATAGAGCCAGAATACTCTGGCTTAATCCGCCATTACTCTCAGAGAGTGGGATCATGAGGCAGACGTGTTGCAGGAAGATGTCCCCATAATTTTGAGCAGTGAAGGGCTGTTAAAACCTCCCAAGGAGAGAGAGAAGAAGACCACTGCTGATGGGAGCTCACTCTCTAAGCGGCCATCTTCCACGAGGTCAAACCTCATTTTTTTTTTTATTAAAAATAACAAACATGTTATACCTCCTCTGTGTAGTACATTTGCACAGAGCAGCCCCAATCCTCCTCTTCTCGGGTCCCTCTTCGGCTCTCCTGGCCCTCCCTCCTGTTGGATGCCCCCACAGTAAGCAGCTTATTATGGGGCACCTGAGCCATGTCAGAGCCCCAAGTCCATTCAGACACGGAACTGCAGCCTGCAACCGCCCCCTTTCTATTCTCATTGGCTGACTGACTTTGATTGAAAGCAGCAGGAGCCAATGGTGCTGCGCTGCTGTCTCAGCCAATGAGGAGGGGAATCTCGAACGGCTGAGACATTCCTGCAACATCGCTGGATCTAGAGGGACCTCAGGTAAGTATTAGGGGAGCTGAGGGGGGCTGCTGCACACAGAATGCTTTTATTTTAATGGATAGAATGCATTAATCCTTCTGACTTTACAACCACTTTAAACTCAAAGCTAAACATGGAATATATTGCAGCTTACCAATCATTAGGTGTGGTGGCTATATTAGCTTTCTATTTTTAGGCTTTTTTCCTCAGTTTTCACCTGGTGATCTGGCCAGTAACATCTGCATTAGAGTGTCCCACTCTTGATGAAGGAGCACAGTGGACACCTTTTAGACAGCAACATTGTCAGTCTGGGGGGAGGGGATCTGTTACACATACTGGAAGATTTATATACACTAACAAATTGAAGCTAAACTCCAGCTGATACTGCAGTTGCACAGATTCTTTTTGGAATTAAAGTGATTGTAAAGGAAGAAAAATATTTTAAAAAGATACCAAACGTGTCATACATACCTGCTGTTTGCAGTGGTTTTGCATAGAGCAACCCTAGTCCTCCTCTTTAAAGGTTTCCCACAGGCACTCTGGTCCCCTCCCCCTTGTGGAGTGCCCCCATAGCAAGCCACTTCCTTTGGGGGAACTCGTGGATGCTCGCTCCTGAGCCAGCTCTCTGCTTCCATAGAATTTCTTCTCACTGAGATAAAAAGTGAAATAACCTCAATGGGACAAAATTGGCACAAAAAAAACTGATGGGAGTTATAACTCTCCCTCACTCTATCCAAAATGGGGGAAACAGTTTTACCATTAGTGACACTTTAATAGAATGCCATACAGTATCAAAAAAATCTGTAAACATGCAGTCAGGTGAGCACAGTTATTACAAAATGTGTAGATGTAAATAAGGAGCAAATGCTCAAAAACTGGGCACATTAGGCTAAAAAAAGGCCAAACCACCTTGGCTTCAAAGGACATCTGTTTGAAAACAGCAAAGTGATAAGCATGCAAAACTATTTATAGTAATGGCCATATGCACTGAATTATAACATGTAGAAGCCTAATAAGGAATTTTTATCCTTCAATAGAATATAATAATATATCAATTATAACACAATCTTGGGAGACAGAAGATGTTTTACAAAAATAGTTATTTTCATTATGCATTGTCACTTTTTGTCAAATTTTCACCCTAAATAGTGTCAAATGTAGTTACAAGATCAAGGAAAGGATGAGATTCAGCTACTAGTCAGATAAACTGGCTTTAGGGTCATTTTTTCCTATTTGATTTTGCACTCCCTAGGAAGCTGTCCCTGTTATCCTCCCCTAGTTATACCCCTGATGACTGTCCATTTTGATCATGTTGGGTTTTTCAAAAGAAAATGTATTTTAGAACATTTTAATTGGCATTCGTTCTGGGATCCAGATGCTCTGAGAATCTGTCCAAGCTATTAGAGATACATTAAAAGAGGATGCTTTCTCCTCCTTACACCTACTTATGACACCTTCACAAATGTTATCATGTTTGACTTAACTAGACTCATTAAAAGTGAATATTATTAATTTAATTTTTTCACCATATACTGCTTCACAGTATTTATTGGAAATTATGAGTCTATGCCGTGCTTTAAATAGAACAAAAACTGCATACATATTTTTTTCCAAGGGTCTTCTGGCTGGTCCTTACTATTCTCTTCAAATGGTGGGAAATGTAATGATGTGTGATTGTAGCTCAGTGCAACAATACTATGAGCTGAGGCTACATTATAGCATGTCTCCAGGGGTGACTCAATGACAATGATTCAAAGAAAGAGGGCTAAATGACCCTGGGTGTGTTATTCAGTCTAGGAGACTCAGGGCACCTAGTGGTGCAAAAGAAGTACTGTAGGGTACAGTTCCAGATTTAGGGTGGTTATAGCAGCAATAGCTGCTTTTTTATCTTCACTATTTCTGGGTTATTCATTTTTTTTTAAGTTGTAGTTAAAGCAGAACTTTACACATAACTTGATAAAAAAAATAATGTTATATATCTCATCATATTTCTTGATTAACCACTTCCCACCCGGCCACTGCACATAAACGGCCGGGTGGGTGCTTCCTCCATCTGAGGGGACGTTCAGGAATGTCCCTCAGAAGGAGCGGGATCGCATGGCCGCGTGCCCATGCAGCAGTGCGATCCCGATGCAATCGTGTCACCCGGACACATCGCATCTCAGATCGGCAGGAGGGCTCTGTGATTGGCCCTCCTGATCACATGATGGTTGTGTCCAATCACAGCCATCATGTGATGTAAATAGAGAGCCGGTTGCTAGGCGATCGGCTTTCCCTCTCCTCACACGGACGTTGTCAGTGAGGAGAGGGAGAGCAGTTCGCTGCAGCCGGTGGTGATCAGTGAGTATGAGCTCTTTTTTTACAGCTTATTACACACTGATCACCGGCCCAGTGTCCCCACAACAGTGTCACCCCACAGTGTCCCCCACAGTGTCTCTACACAGTAAATACACCTGTCCCACATATGTCGCAGTAAAATCATCTATCCCAATGATCATCTGCACACATATGTCCGTGATCACACAAACCAATTATTATACACTTATCAGGATTTTTTTTTACCAAAGACATGTAGCAGAATACATTTTGGCCAAATTTCTGGATTACTTTTAAAACAGAAAGTAGAAAATATTGTTTTTTTATTCAAAATGTTCGTTCTTTTTTCGCTTACATCACAAAAAATAAAAACCCAGTGGTGATTAAATACCACCAAAAGAAATCTCTATTTGTGTGAACAAAATGATAACAATTTAATTTGGGTAGTGTTGCATGACCATGCAATTCTCATTGAAAATGCAAGAGCACGGAAAGTTGAAAATTGGTCTGGGAAGGAAGGGGGTGAAAGTGCCCAGCATTGAAGTGGTTAAGACATCAGGGTCCTCTCTGTCCTCATTGTCTTGAAAATGAAATGACTCCTATATATCTAGGGCATCTGAATCAGCAAAATTGAGAAGAGTGTAAGCGTGTACCTTTTTTGACTTGCTGTATACGTCCCATTCTCTTTTGAATTTCAGCCAGTTGTTAGCAATATCATTGTCAAAGATTAGGGGTTGTATGCCACGTAGATTCTGAGCCATGATGTTTCAGCGATTCCACTTCTGTCACCATGTTGATTTTGTAGAAGCAATGATGAATAGTCAGATGAATCTTGTGAAGAGCTTGTTTATTCAGTCAGCAGAGAGCCACATGTTAAAAAAAACTATTTCCTCTAGTTTCACTTCATAACTTCCTATTTCCTCTTCTCGCCCCAGGTACTCACACAGCTATGTAGATACAGCACATACATATTCTACAGTGTTATTTACTTATTTTTAAATTAATTATATTATCCTACACTCTACTTGTGCCTGATATTTTCTGTGGCAGTCCACACATTTCTTGTCACACCGGTTACTGACAAATGGAGAGCAACTGAGCATGTGCAGAGCAGAGTGAAGCAGTGTATTACTGGATTTTAAACAGTATAGACACTTATTGCTAATGTTTCACATGGCTATACCTGCAAAAGGGTCCAGCCTGAAGAGCAGGACTTTGTTTTTTGACTAAAGTTCCACCTTAAACTGTTAACCACTTCAATACTGGGCACTTAAACCCCCTTCCTTCCCGGACCAATTTTCAGCTTTCAGCGCTCTTGCAGTTTGAATGACAATTGCGCGGTCATGCAACACAGAACCCATATGACATTTTTATCATTTTTTTTCACACAAATAGAGCTTTCTTTTGGTGGTATTTAATCACCTCTGGGTTTTTTTTTTTTTTGCGCTACAAATTAAAACAGACCGAAAATTTTCAAAAACAATGCATTTTTCTTTGTTTCTGTTATAAAATTTTGCAAATAAGTCATATTTGGTGTTGGTGGTGATGGCGGACAGACAGATGTTTTGTGCACTGTGACAGATGTGATGGGGACATACAGATATTTTGGGGACTGTGACAGATGTGATGGGGACAGACAGATGTTTTGTGTATGGTGACAGATGTAATGGGGGACATACAGATGTTTGGGGACTGTTTTATGGGGACACTGATGTGTATGGGGACAGGGGTATCAGTGGTGCTTGGTGCACTGTGTGGGGGGCGATCTGTGAGAGCTCTCTGTATAAAATAATTTTCATACAGAGAGCTATCACATAGCTGCAGCTTCCCCCCCCCCCCCCCCCCCTGAGCTCCCACTGAGCTCGGTGGGGGGGAGAACTGACACAGAGACACGTGTCTCTGTTTACATTGTGATGGCTGTGATTGGACACAGCCATCACATGATCGGGAGGGCCAATCACGGTGCCCATATCCTGATCTGTGCTCAGCTGGATCCTGTGATCATAATGGCTGCACTGCGAGCACCCATTCTAAAGGACGTACATGAACGTCCAGTCAGAACAGTGAGGCTCCCACCTGGCCGTATATATACATTCGCTGGGTGGGAGGTGGTTAAGCTGAATAAACCTTATAAATGCCTAAATTCTCATATGACTAATGCAAGTCTATAATGTTAAATCTACTTGATCAAATCAACAGCTCCTGCTCTACTAAGCTACGACAAGGTTTAGTGGGTCTAAAGGAAATGTGGTTCTTGCCCAAAGATATCCCTCAACTCCTTCCTTTCTTTCTTCTCTAATTCACTTGAAAAATAACACAGAATAAGCTTTTTATTTTATTTTTTATATCTGTTAGAGAAGTACAAAAAAAGAAATTAGTGATACTGACAGAAATCCAATGAGCTTATAACTTACCGTAGTAAGCTAACAACACAGTCAAACTACGCTGTGCTGAAATCCCAAGTGATTTTATCAGACCAGCCTAGGTTATATCTGTGGACTACAGAACACCTTCCTTGTACCCTGTATGTTATGGAGATTAGGCCAATGTTCTGTCTCCCAAATCAAGAGTGACTCTCCCTAGAATAAGAAGTGTGTTACTCGCATGATTGTCACAGCAAAAGAAAAAGGAAAAGAAGCCACCACATCTAGGGACTAGTAAACTACAATATATAACATTTTTGCTATTGCGCTTCGATACACATTAAGATATAAGACTGGTGCCTATATCCAGCAATCCTGAAAGTCTTCATCTTTGATGATTTAAAACACAGCAGCAATGCTGTTACATTTCAGTAGCATAAAGTAAATATTAGAGTGCTGATCTTTTTAACTTCATTCCTTAGCTCTGTGCACAAAATATGTGAGATTGCTATTGAGCTGACAAACAGTATATGTGAGATTTATAGGTGGCAAACAAATAAATTGAAAACAGCAACATAAACCACTAATGCCATACTGGCTAGTTTATGAGTATTACCACATTCATGTGTCATACTATAACTTTGCACTGTCTGCAAGTCAGCAGGAGAAACACAAAATGACTTTTCTGAAAGACATATGACCAACTCCTGCTGATCTTCTAGAAATGGAACAAGAGCGCCTAGGCCATGTTCTCAAATGTGTTCGATATGATAGGGTTTAAATCTGAGAGCTATGTAAGCCATGCTGGGTTAAAACTGCTCAGTTTCATGTTCTAATCGTTAAACAGTAGGTGACTATACACGTGTTTTCAGTAACTGACTATACATGTGTTTTCAGTAGGTGATTATACACGTGTTTTCAGTAGGTGATTATACACGTGTTTTCAGTAACTGACTATACATGTGTTTTCAGTAACTGACTATACATGTGTTTTCAGTAGGTGATTATACACGTGTTTTCAGTAGGTGACTATACACGTGTTTTATTTAGGTGACTATACACGTGTTTTCAGTAGGTGACTATACATGTGTTTTCTGTAGGTGACTATACACATGTATTCTGTAGGTGACTATACATGTGTTTTCTATAGGTGACTATGCATGTGTTTTATTTAGGTGACTATACATGTGTTTTCAGTAGGTGACTATACATGTGTTTTCTGTAGGTGACTATACATGTGTTTTCAGTAGGTGACTATACATGTGTTTTCAGTAGGTGACTATACATGTGTTTTCAGTAGGTGACTATACAGGTGTTTTCTGTAGGTGACTATACATGTGTTTTCAGTAGGTGACTATACATGTGTTTTCAGTAGGTGACTATACATGTGTTTTCAGTAGATGACTATACATGTGTTTTCAGTAGATGACTATACATGTATTTTTAGTAGGTGACTATACATGTGTTTTTAGTAGATGACTATACATGTGTTTTCAGTAGATGACTATACATGTTTTTTTCTGTAGGTGACTATACATGTGTTTTCAGTAGGTGACTATACATGTGTTTTCAGTAGATGACTATACATGTGTTTTCAGTAGGTGACTATACATGTGTTTTCAGTAGGTGACTATACATGTGTTTTCAGTAGGTGACTATACATGTGTTTTCAGTAGGTGACTATACATGTGTTTTCAGTAGGTGACTATACAGGTGTTTTCTGTAGGTGACTATACATGTGTTTTCAGTAGGTGACTATACATGTGTTTTCAGTAGGTGACTATACATGTGTTTTCAGTAGGTGACTATACATGTGTTTTCTGTAGGTGACTATACATGTGTTTTCAGTAGATGACTATACATGTGTTTTTAGTAGGTGACTATACATGTGTTTTTAGTAGATGACTATACATGTGTTTTCAGTAGATGACTATACATGTGTTTTCAGTAGATGACTATACAGGTGTTTTTAGTAGATGACTATACATGTGTTTTCAGTAGATGACTATACATGTTTTTTTCAGTAGGTGACTATACATGTGTTTTCAGTAGATGACTATACATGTGTTTTCAGTAGGTGACTATACATGTGTTTTCAGTAGGTGACTATACATGTGTTTTCAGTAGGTGACTATACATGTGTTTTCTGTAGGTGACTATACATGTGTTTTCAGTAGATGACTATACATGTGTTTTCAGTAGATGACTATACATGTGTTTTCAGTAGATGACTATACATGTGTTTTCAGTAGGTGACTATACATGTGTTTTCAGTAGGTGACTATACATGTGTTTTCAGTAGGTGACTATACCGGTGTTTTCTGTAGGTGACTATACATGTGTTTTCTGTAGGTGACTATACATGTGTTTTCAGTAGGTGACTATACATGTGTTTTCAGTAGGTGACTATACATGTGTTTTCAGTAGGTGACTATGCATGTGTTTTCAGTAGGTGACTATACATGTGTTTTCAGTAGGTGACTATACATGTGTTTTCAGTAGGTGACTATGCATGTGTTTTCAGTAGGTGACTATACATGTGTTTTCAGTAGGTGACTATACACGTGTTTTAAGTCGGTGACTATACATGTGTTTCCGATAGGTGACTATGCATGTCTTTTAAGTAGGTGACTATACATGTGTTTTCAGTAGGTGACTATACATGTGTTTTCAGTAGGTGACTATACACGTGTTTTAAGTCGGTGACTATACATGTGTTTCCGATAGGTGACTATGCATGTCTTTTAAGTAGGTGACTATACATGTGTTTTCAGTAGGTGACTATACATGTGTTTTCAGTAGGTGACTATACACGTGTTTTAAGTCGGTGACTATACATGTGTTTCCGATAGGTGACTATGCATGTCTTTTAAGTAGGTGACTATACATGTGTTTTCTGTAGGTGACTATACATGTGTTTTCAGTAGGTGACTATACATGTGTTTTCAGTAGGTGACTATACATGTGTTTTCTGTAGGTGACTATACATGTGTTTTCAGTAGGTGACTATACATGTGTTTTCAGTAGGTGACTATACATGTGTTTTCAGTAGGTGACTATCCATATGTTTGCAGTAGGTGACTACACATGCATTTTGTGTATTGGATCCTTAAAGCCATTTCTCTTCATGAAAGATATTGGAGATATTTTTTTTTCCAAAAGCCAAATCACAGGTTTCTTATTTTGGACTGTCTAAACAGCCACTGTGTTCCCGATTCTTTTTTATATTATACAAACAGTCAAACTTCTGATTTTTCAGCATGTTCTTTAACCCACTTTAGTCTGTTGTAAATAAGGTGTTTACCATCCAAACATGGTCGTAGATGCAGTAGCATTAATGAGCTCAGCTGTCTTTTTGCCTACAGCTCCTGTCAAAACATACCAGCAATCACTTGTTGAACCAACACTACCTTTCTTTGCATGCCAGTATATATAATAATCTTTCTAGTATATACTTTATCTCTTTCCTGCTGCCATCAGTTTGCTACCTAGTTTTATTATTAGAACGAAGCAGGAACAGGTTCCTGGATACCCCGCTATAATTTTACATCTGTTGTCCTTATAACCTAGTGTCAACATTGCATTGTACCTTCAATGGGTATCTATTGAACTGTTTAGCACAGGACAATGTAATGTATTTTCCAGATCTAATATATTTTTTCATCTGAATATATATTAAGTGAACTTTTAAAGCTCAACCAAACTATTGCTAACCTAATTAAATTATATTTTTTTCTATTACATAATTGCTGTAGAATGGTATGTTGTCCCTTTATTACTTTCTTCTAAGCATGAAACCCCATACCTTTATAAGCCTGTGCCGTCACTGTCAGACAACCTTTTGCACGTTATATATAACTGAAATTGCGCTCATATAATCCAACACTTTGATATCAAACGATAAAGGTCAGTCATTTTACAGTCATGTGCTAATCAAATACGCATTAATAACCTTGAGTCATCTTAAACATGTCCAGATATGTGCTGGGCTATGACCTCTTGTTGGGCAAGCATGCCTTGGAATACAAAGAAAAAGATCATATTCATATGTACATTATTAATATTTATGAACTGGGAGCCTGTGATGTGAAGGAAGAAAATTATCATGTAATTACAAACCATTAAAGACACCCAGAGTCATTTAAAGATCACAGTATATGTGTAATGAGAGAATAAAAACAATAGGGATTGAATGTTAAAATAAGTATTAGAGAACCCTTGTACTTATTTTGTTTAAAGCTGGACTCCAGCCAAACATTTTTTTGCATTGGCTAAAGTTAGCATGGGTTAGACCTTCTGTCACATCCCCAGATCAGGAAATGAGGGGAAATCCCTAAAAACTGGACATAGACAAAAAAATACACCTTTCTTGTAGTCTGTGGAATGGTTAGAACAAGGATTTATTATTTATTAATGGCACTAATGACAGTGTCTAGATGAACAGGGTTATAGATATTTACAACATTTTTTCCTTATTTTGTTTTCCTCTTCTGGACACGGGGCATTTTTTGTAAAATTCAGCAAGAGAAATGTAGGGGGAAGCTGTGTAGAAGACATTAAGAGGAGTTACAAAGTTATTTATAATTCAGGAAGTATTAAACGGGTTGTAAAGTCAGAAGATTTTTTTATCTTAATGCATTCTATACATTAAGACAAAAAGCCTTCTGTCTGCAGTGGCCCCCCTTGCCCCCCCCCCCCTAATAATTACCAGAGCCCCATCTCATTCCAGCGATGTCCACAAGTGTCTTGGCCATCCAGGACTCTCCCTCCTGATTGGCTGAGACACAGCAGTGGTGCCATTGTCTGCTCTCAATAAAAGTCAGTTAGCCAATCAGGAGAGAGGGGGGGAGGTGCCGAACCGCAGCTCCGTTTCTGAATGAACATACGGAGCTGCGGCTCGGCTCGGGTGCCCCCATAGCCTGCTTTCTGTGGGGGCACTCAACAGGAAGGAGGGGCCAGAAGCACAGAAAAGGCACCCGAGAAGAAAAGGATCTGGGCTGTAATGTGCAAATCCACTGCAACAGAGCAGGTACAGTAAATATAACATGGTTGCTATTTTAAAAAAATGAGATTTTACAATCACTTTAAAGTACAACAAAAAGCTCCTGTGTAACAGTCTAAGCATGTAGTCCTCCCTTATTTTTGTCTCACATGCTCTGCTTCTAGACACTGTATCTGACAACTGGGGTATTTCAACAACAGATGCAGTGCTGTCAATCCAGAAAGCATTGGGCAAGACCAGGTGTTTCCAAGTGCTGATTGATTTTTTAAGGGAAATCTTATTTAATTTTTGTCATTTAATTAATGAGTCCTGTGCCAACCACCTCAGCCACGGAAGGATTTACACCCTTCCTGACCAGAGCACTTTTTGTGATTTGGCACTGCGTTGCTTCAACTGAAAATTGCGCGGTCATGCGACATTGTGCCCAAACAAAATTGACATCCTTTTTTTCCCGCAAATAGAGCTTTCTTTTGGCGGTATTTGATCACCTCTTCTGTTTTTATTTTTTGTTCTATAAACAAAAAAAAAGAGCACCAATTTTGAAAAAAACAATATTTTTTACTTTTTGCTATAATACGTGTCCAAAAAAATATAAATAAACAAATTTATTCATCAGTTTAGGCCGATATATATTCTTATATATATTTGTGGTAAAAAAAAAATATCAAAAGGCGTATATTGAGTGGTTTACGCAAAAGTTGCCACGTTTACAAGAATGAGAATTCATTAATGACGTTTTTACTTTTTTTTTTGCTAGTAATGGCGGCGATCTGCGATTTTTATCGGGACAGCGATATTGCCGTGGACAGATTGGACATTTTTGACACTTTTTTGGCACCATTGATATTTATACAGCGATCGGATCTAAAAATAGATCTGTATAAATGTCACTGGCAGGGAAGGGGTTAACCTGTAGGAGGCGATCAAGGGGTTAACTGTGTTCCCTATGTGTGTTCTAACTGTATGGGGGCTGGGCTGGCAGGAGCATGACAGATCTAACTGATCCCGATCACAGTCATGCCACCTGTCAGAATGGGGAACTGCCGTGTTTACACCGGCGGTTCCCTGTTCTTCCTCTGTAGTAGGCGATCTCAGGTGGGCGGGAACATCGTGTCCGCCCCACCGGTGGCCCCACTCACGGAGCGCGCGGCGGGCATGAGATCACACCACAGGCAGTGTGCGCCCGCCTGCAACTGCAGCTGCGAGGATCGCCATTTACAGACAGCAACCTGCGCAGCGGAGCCACTTTGTCGCCGTATATATCCCAGCGATACGGTCGGCAACATTGTGCGACCCCTAAGGAAATTCATACCAGACCCTTATCCAAGCATGCAACGTGGGTGGCCAGGAAAGATAGAGCAGCCCCTTCCTGCACTATATCAGACCACATGCAGACACCTATACTGTAAAAAAGTAATTTAATAAAAATGATATTTAAAATGGTAAACAGTGTCACCCAATGTAAGTGTATCTTTAATCATGTCATCTAGCACAGTGTTTCTCAGCTGGTGTACGACGTTTGGGTTCTCCCAGGGTGCAGTAAGCAGAGGACCCAGTTCGTGCTGGAGCAGTTGCCATTTTGTGGGAAGGCTGGCCACCAGCACTATAACAACAAATGATGTTCTAGGGCAGGATGCACAGCCTCAATGTATGATGTTAGTGGCTGACACACCCATACCATGACAACACATGATGCTGATCTCCAGGAGGGAACATGCAGGGCCACCTTCAGCATTTAGGCAATGACAAAAGTCCCATTCCTCCAGACCTGCTCCACCTCCCACCCTATTCCTTGCTGCTGGAGCCAAATGTAGGGCTCTGATGTGAAGAGGATACGTTGTGATTGGGGATGTGTAATGGGCTACTCTGTGATTGAGGGACTCTAATGTGATGAGAGTACTCTGATGGAGGGACTGTATGCTGATGGAGGTATTCTGATGTGATGGGGTAATCTGATGTGATGGGAGGCTCCCATGTACAGGGGGGTTCTGAGGTTTAGGGAGGACTCTGATGTGATGGGGGGACACTGATATGATGGGGGCCTCTGATGAGAAGGGGGTCTCTGACATGATAAGGGGGCCTCTAACGTGATGGGGGCCTTTAACATGAAGGAGGGCCTTTATTTGACATCACCCAACTTCCCCGGCTGGTTTGTTTACCTACAAAAGCCAGCCACAGATCTGAAATTTTGTGATAGTAGTGTTTTTTTAAAGTCACTTAAAAGGTTAAAGAGGAAGTAAACTCTTCCTTTTTTTCCCCCCTTTTTTTCTTACCTGCAAATTAAAGGCATAATGTGCTAGTATGCATCACATACTAGCACATTATGTGCAACTTACCTGCAAACAATGCCCTTGTCATCCCCCCACTGGAGGCTGCATCCATCTTTACCCTTCTGGGTCCGTGGGCTCTGGCTGTGTGACTGGCAGGAACTGTATGAAGTTACTCCCATGCATGCGCGTGGGAGCCGCCAGTCACAGCACAGGTGGAAATAATGAAACGTAATGACATAATGGCGCAGTATACAGTAAATATCTCCTAAACAGTGCAAGTTTAGGAGATATTTACAGTACCTATAGTTAAGCCTTATTATAGGCTTCCCTATATGTATAAACATTAGAGGGAAGTTTCCTTCCTCTTTAACTCATACTGTTTGGTACAGCTTTAAGAAATTCCCCAAGCATTGTATTTAAAGGATTTGTCTATTTTCATTGTTGCTCCCACCAGCCGACCACTCACAGTAAATATACTGCAAGCAGGCTACAATACAGTCACAGTTTTTAGCTCAAGTTTGCAAATTAGCCTTGAAAAAGACAAGAGAAAAAAAAACATTCAGCTCCCATAGACTTCAGTAGGTTTGATGCTATATTTAAGGTTTCAGGACTTTCCGCACGGTTTGACAAATCTCCTCCAAGCCAGACTTTGCCCAGTTTTTTAGTGTGTTTTTCATAAAAGCACTGCAGTCCATTTATCATGGTTTGCTATGGATCTAATTTACATCTGTGCGTTTTGAGCCGGTGGGTTTTTTGGAAAGGGTCAGGGACTTTTTTTCCCACAGCAGATTGCGTTTTGCGTGTAATAGATTTAATGGATCCGCACCAAAAACAAGTGTTTTGCGTTTTTGATGCGTTTCATGTTTTTGTTTTTTTTTCCTAAAAGGAAAGCCTCTTTAATCTGCATGCCCCAGCTGATGACATCATAAGGGGGCAGCATCACGTGGTGACATTATCGGGTGGCCCCGCCCTTTAGTTTGTTTAGCGATGGGAGGTGGCAGAGTTGTCAGTTGGCGGGAGCCAATTATCAGTACGGGTTGAGTTTCATTTTTTGCTTCAGGTCAGCAGCGTGATTGACGTTGGATCTACTTCGGGGACATTTTTTTTTTTTTGCTTTATGAATAAAGGACTTGTCAAAAACTGTCTGTGTCCTTTTTTTTTTTTTTTTACTCTTAACTTTTTTGGTGAATGAGTATAGGTACTGTGTACCCCATACTTATTCATATAGGGGGAGGCGGGATTTGGGGGACCTCTTGTTAAAGGGGGCTTCCAAATTCCGATAAGTCAACCCCCGCAACCCCACAACCTCCAGGCCAGGGTTGTGGGGAATAGATCCTTATCAACATGGGGACAAGGTGCTTTGGAGGGGGAAGAGCGCTCCTGCCCCAAAGCACCCCCCCCCCATGTTGAGGGCATGTGGCCTAATATGGGCTGCATTCTCGGATAAGGCTCTGGTATGGATTTTGGGGGTGGGGTTCCCTTTAAAATCTGTACCAGACCTGAAGGGCCTGGTATAGAGTGGGGGACCCAAAGTGTTTTAATGCCTGCACTCTTCTGTTTACATTCAGCTGTCAGCAGGGAATCCTGCTGACAGCTTATGAGTCATCGATTGTTAAGGATGCGGCAGCCGCCCATTCCTTAACAACCGGCTATTCGCAGTTTGTTAAGGAGCCTTTCCTATTTGAAAAAAAAACACAGGAAGCGCCGGAAAACCACATCAACTGCAACCGCAGTGATGTGAACCTAGCCTAACACAGTATTTAGCTTCAAAATGTTTTTTTTTTAATCAGTGTTGATTTGTTCTGACTAGCTCTGGTACACTGCCATATTTATGATTTACCCTTAAGGCTCCATGCACACTGAGCTTAAAAAAAAGCGCCAGTTCCCTTGGTAGAAAAATATGCTCATTAAGGCTCCATGCACACTGGCTTAAATATCTCTGCTTCTACAGGAGTTTTTTGTTTTGCTTGTAGAATCAGCTCAACCTATGTGTCCATGTGCATTATTACAGGCATATTTTGAGCTCAGCGTTCAGAGGCAGAAAAAAAACCCTTCTGGTTTGCGTTTCTGATTGGAGCTTTCAGTCATAAAAGACACTAAACTCTCCTAAACTCGCCTAAACTGTGTACAAAACCGCTTTATATGAGCATTTGTTTCTGACAAGGGAATTGGAGTTTTTTTAAGCCCAGTGTGCAAAAATGCAAACCAGAATGTTTTTTTTTCCCTGCCTCTAAACGCTGAGCTTAAAATATGCCTTTAATCGTCCTAATGTGCATTGACGCATAGGATACCATTGAGCTGCTTCTAAAGGTAAAACACAAAACTCCTGTAGAAACAGCAATTTTTAAGCCAGTGTGCATGGAGCCTTAAAGTGATTTAAGTTATTTAAATAACAAACATGTTATACTTACTCTCTGTAAGAGAGTTGGTCTTGCACAGAGCCTGGATCCTCCTTTTTTTGGGTCCCTCTTTACTGCTCCTTGCCCCTCCCTCCTATTGAATGCCCCCTCAGCCAGTAACTTTCTATGGGGGCACCCAAGCCGAATAAGAGCTCTGTATATACATTCAGACACGGAGCCTGACCCAGCCCCACCCCCTCTCTCCCCTGATTGGCTGACTGACCTTGATTGACAGCAGCAGGAGCCAATGGCGCTGCTACTGTGTCTCAGCCAATGAGGGGGAGTGTCCCAGATGGCTTAGACATTTGTGGATATCGCTGAAGAGAGAAGGTGCTCAGGTAATTAGTGGGGGCTGGGGGGCTGCTACACACAAACGTTTTTTTTATCTTAATGCATAGAATGCATTAAGATGAAAAACCTTCTGCCATTACAACTCCTTTAGAGCCCAACTCTAGGATATCACCAACCCCCTTCCCAACCTTACCTCCCACCCCACTCTAATTACCTGCTTATACGAAAGGAAAAAGATATCCAAATGCTAATTTTACTTAACCACTTGCCGACCGCCGATCGGAGATTGACGGCGGCAAAGTGGCTCTGTAACGCAAACCGCCGTAATATTACGGCGGCCGCGAACTCGCGCCGTGAGCGCGCGCGCGCCCCCTAGGCGCGGGCGCTGCAACGGCATTTGGCAGAAGGCCTTTCAATCTACATCGCCAGGCCAATGATTTTTGGCCTGGCCCTGTAGATCGCCCTGCCAATGGCATTATTCCCCTGCCTCTGTAAATGTAAACAGAGGCAGGGGAAGTTCCTTCCTCTTCCTCCCTGAAGTCCTTTTCGACATCAGAGAGGAAGAAGAAGCATCTAAAAACGTGAGTGCACCAACACTACACTGACACCAGGCCACATAGGCACATTTAACCCCTTGATCGCCCCCTGATCGCCCCCCAGTTAACCCTTTCACTACCTGTCACCCTCCTGTCACAATATCACATAGTGCAGCGATCTGATTTTTAGCGATCGCTGTACATGTGACCTTGTGACGCTAAATCAGTATTAGGTTAGGCTAGTACTAGGCCTA
>BLSH010264060.1:582846-600306 GCA_018402905.1 Glandirana rugosa
CCCGTGACTATCCACCCAGGGTTTGTGCTGATGATTTATCAGCACAGCCCTCCCTCGGATCACCACCCTAGACCACCAGGGAGCCTGCCCAGGGACCACCATTGATGTGCCCACCCAGGACCACCAGGAAGCCGACCAGGGACCACCAGGGAGCCGATCTGGACCACCAGGGAGACCCCCCTAGACCACCAGGTAAGTGACTAAGTGCTCAGGTCCACCTTCACTCAGTGCCACCCTCAGATGCCACCCTAGACCACCAGGGAATGAGCCCCTATTAATGTATATGCCCACCAGTGCCCCTATCAGTGCCCCTATCAGTGCCCACCAGTGCCCCTATCAATGCAAACCAGTGCCACACATCAGTGCCCACCATTGCCACCTACCAGTGCCCACCTATCAGTGCCCATCAGTGCCACCTATCAGTGCCCAGTGCCGCCTATGAGTGCCAATCAGTGCTGTCTATTAGTGCCCATCAGTGCCGCTTAGCAGTGTCCCTCAGTGCTGCATATCAGTGCCCATCAGTGCTGTATATCAGTGCCACCTCTCAGTACCCATCAGTGCTGCATAACAGTGCTCATCATCGCTGCATATAAGTGCCTCATCATCAGTGTCACCACATCAGTGCCGCCTCATCAGTGCCAATCAGTACTGCCACATCAGTGCCCGTCAGTGTAGCCTCATCAGTGCCCACCAGTGATGGAGAAAATTTACTTATTTACAAAGTTTTGTGACAAAAATAGAGATTTTTTTTTTTTTTTTCAAAATTTTCGGTCTTTTTTTATTTGTAGCGCAAAAAATAAAAACCGCAGGGGTGATCAAATACCACCAAAAGAAAGCTCTATTTGTGGGAACAAAATGATAAAAAATCTGTTTGGGTACAGCGACGCACGACCGCGCAATTCTCATTCAAAGCGCAACAGCACTGAAAGCTGAAAATTGGTCTGGTAGTAAAGTGTTCTAAGTGCATAGTATTGAAGTGGTTAAACAGCGGCCAAGATGGCAGCTTTCTTTGCCGAAAAGTGCTTACTTCCACTTTAACCACATCAGCCCCAGAAAGATTTACTCCCTCAATGTGCAGGCTGTTTTTTTTTTGCAATATGGCACTGCGTCCTTTTAACTGACAATTTTGCAGTTGTGAGACACTGTACCCAAACAATTGATGTCCTTTTTTCCCACAAATAGAGCTTTCTTTTGGTGGTATTTGATCACCTCTGCGGTTTTTATTTTTTGCGCTATAAACAAAAAAAACCTTCTTAAAAAAAAACAATATTTTTTACTTTCTGCTATAAAACATATCCAAAAAAAAAATATTAAAAAAGTAAATTTATTCATCAGTTTAGGCCAATATGTATTCCTCTACATATTTTTGGTAAAAAAAATTGCAGTAAGCATACATTGATTGGTTTGCGCAAACGTTATAGCGTCTACAAAATAGGGGATAGATTTATGGACTTTTTTTTTTTCATCGTTTTACTGGTAATGGCGGTGATCTGTGATTTTTAGCAGGACTGCGGCGGACAAATATGACCTTAAGTGTCACTTTTTAGGGACCAGTGACATTATTACAGTGATCAGTGATAAAAAATGCACTGATCAATGTGTAAATGTCACTGGCAGGGAAGGGGTTAAACACTAAGGGGCAATCAAAGGGTTAACTGTGTTCCCTGGGTGTATTCTCACTGAAACAACACAGAGATCGCTGTTCCTGATCACTAGGAACAGCAGATCCCAGTGATGGGGAACCGCCTTGTTTACATAGGCAGATCCCCGTTCTGCCTCTCTGTGGAGCGATCCCGGGTGGCCAGCGCACATCAAGTCCGCTGGACCCGCGCAAGTCCATGCTCCCGCGGCATACAGTGGGCGAGCGCCCACAGTATTGCATGAGACAACGTACATGTACGTTGTTTAGTGCAATAGAGCCGCCCTGCCGAGGTATATGTTCGGAGGGCAGTTTTTAAGAGGTTTAATAGTTTCTCACAGTGTGCATTACACAAATAAAGCATATCAAATAGATTCATCTAATTTCCTGACTGAAAATGTCCAGCATCATGTAGCCCATTCATGGAAGCTCAGCATCACACATGGGTAGGTGGTCTGCATGTAAAGAGTTTGCTTAGTAATGCCCAAGTCCAGACTACCACCCACCCATAAAGGCATTTTGATCTTTGCATTGCGCCACTCAAAAACCCACTCGCTCCACTGTTTACTTACATCAGGTCTGAGGGCTTTTGAGAGAAATACTATTGCAGAGTGCTATGATATTTTCAGAACGCTATGTATAGCACCCAGTTGAACCCTCCCACCAGCCATGGTCTGCCTGCAATGCATAGAAAAGCACAGAATCCCAGCGATGGCTTCTCTGGTTCTAAAATAAGGCATGCAATAAAAAAATGTCAAAAGGATGTTTATGGGGGATCAAAAAAGAAAAGTAGAATTCCTAGTATTTTATCCTGTTTGTGGTCAGCTTTAATATGTAAACTGAGTTATGTATTTTAGGAATGTATGGCCTCTTAGGCAGTTCCAAGTGTGCACACCTTTATCATGAAAGAATAATCTGAATCCACAATATTCATCAAATATGCTAAACGGTGTTAACTGCCTTTAAAGGAGTCTGACACTAAGTAAATTATGTATCTACTGTGCTTCACTGTAAACCAAGTCAATGTGCTGAAACTACAGTCACTGAAGTCATTGAATTGGGAAAAGTCAGCCTCTATCAGAGTCTTTTGAAACACATGGCATTGCTGATCTCTGCTTCTGAAAAAGCTAGTTGCCTGGCTGTAATGCAAAGATGGCCCACACTCTTTGATACATGTAGTCAATAATTCAGAACACAAATACAGATCACAGAAAGTAAGCCTGTATCTGAATGTTAGCTCCAGGTCAGTATAGAAGAAAGAAGGACAATGTAACATGACAACCCGACACCCAGCGGTTACAAGAACTATTTTCTCTTGTGTCAGGTTTCCTGTAATGCTCTAAATATGGATACAGATATCCATAGATCAGCATGGATTTACAGAAAGATAATGTATATCACTGACCAATTTGTAATATGATTTGGACTTTCAAAGCGTTGTTAGTTTTTTACAGCTAAATATAATCTCCTGTGACCTAGTTAAGGTCAAGGATCATTGTCTATGCTTGCTGCCGTGTATAGTTTATATGAGCAAGTAATTTTGTTCCTTCTTTTATGTGCTTCATTTCAGAACACTCTAAACACTAACACACATCCCTGGATATATTTGCCGCCCTCAAAATAAAAGCAAATGAGATCCATATTCATTTTTAGTTATGGCATCTGTTTTAGAATGTACAGGGTCTCTTGAAATCAAAAACACGTTCTTTGTGCTCTTTCTCAGTGAGCTTTTCTAACAGTTCATTGTGTAAATTGTATTTTATTTTGTCTTCCCTAAAAAACAGTTGTTCCTGTAAATTAAATATGGGACTAGGCAGGCTTTTGTGAATCACATCTACTGTAAGCAGTCATACTGAAAAATAATTGCATTATTTTTTAATAAAGAGTGTTTGTAACATTATAGTTACAAATAGAGTATACATTGTTATTGATCTCCTCACCTAGTCATGGTATGTCTGCTAGTCTACAGGCAGCAGGCTAGGTAGTAAAATCTAAGAAACCCCTTGAAAGAATGATGGAACAAAATAGTGTTTGACACTTTAAAAAAAAAAAAAACGGTCTATGCCTGTATTATCCTTGGTTCATTCAAACCCTACTATGCCATTCTAATGGGGAAAAGTGAACATATATGAGTAGTTTCCAGATGGAGGCATGGGGACACCATAAAATATGTTACTAATGGGCATTTTTTTTCCAAAGCAGGATGTCATTTGAGAAATGTCAATGTTATGTACAGTACATAACATCTATATACACATCTATTTGCAATGTCAAAGTCTGAAGGTCAAAGAGATGACCACATATCATGTTGAGTGTCCGATAGGAAGATCTGGGAGGCAGGCCAGAACTCAACCTAGTAAACACTGCTCACTATTTGAATCCAGGGCCCTTTAAGTGTATAGATCCCTGGATTTACTTCTTACCTTTTGTGGCCTTTATGAATGGTTTCCATATTTCTGATTGGAGTTTGAATTTGTTTTATAATATGGAGAACACACAAAGGTGAGCAAGGGCATCAAAAACCCCAAGATGGAACACTAGAGTTGTAAACTATCATAGGGAGTTCAGACTGTTTGAGTAACCAAGACATAAGAAGTCAGTTCTCAGGCTCCAGCTATAAATATATTTTCATTTTTGTGACAAACTCTCTAAGAATAACGTGAAGCATATGTTCTTATTAAAGAAAATGTAATTCACATGTCTATACTGTATAGCCAAGTTTTTCATGCCAGTTGACGTCTCTTATACCAAGACTCTAAACTTGCGGAACATACACACTTTCACTGAGACCAAGCCCAGATATTTGGCTCATATTATATGTGTTTTTATATTTAGATTGACCAGAGAGCCTAGTTTTGTTTACTCATCTGTCTATGACGTATGGGTATTCTGTACATTTGCCTTATATGTAAAGTGTTACTAAACCCACAACAGTAAAATCAGTCTGTATTTGCAGTAAGGCAAGGTTGTTATACTCACTGTGAAACCTAAGGGGTTTGGGGGCACTCTGCACATGCTCAGTTTGGTGTGTATTGGTAGAGAGGATTTTTTTTTGGGAGGGTGCATGTGATCCGCACAGGACCAATCAGCACTGCTCAGACTGAGGGTCAGGGGTCATGCAGCCTCATAGGACTATCGGAGGAGAATGAAAACTCCTGCTACAAGCTTTAACCAGTGCTTGGCCAGACACTGATAGAAGTCACAAGACTGCTATATACTGCTGATGAGAAAAGGTATTTAGCAGTTTATATTTAATAAAATAATTGAACTTCCATGTTCTGTGTACTCCCATACTGCACAGCATACATGGCTGTTTAACACATTAGTGGGACTTGAGCAGACCAATCATGCATAGCCCAGAGCTGACCAATCATAGGAGGCCCAAAGCAGATTAATCATGGGTGGGCTCTCTCCACTGTTTCTGGCCCTTTACATATGCAGAGGAAAAATCAAAGTTTGTTATGCACATCTTTTAATATAGTTCAAATTTCTTTTATTATATCGCCATTGTATAGAGAAAGAAAGCAAGACACATTTTAAAACATGGCTTCTAATCTCTCTCTCTCTTTCACTATATTAAATGCAGTGTAATTGTAATATAATTGTATTCAATGACAAAACACAAGTTCATTCATTTGACTGGAATATACAAAAAGTTTTCAAATTATGGCAAGGTTCCCAGTATTACAGAGAAACTAGACTTTTGTGTAACATAATACAATGGTTTGTTCAATGTTATATCATAAAACACATGACAAGACAGGCTGGCCATGGCCCTTATTGCAACATTATATGGTTCTAGGCTTGGCAGACCATGCTTAGCAGATTTTTTATGTGTGGACAAGAAGATGGCTTTTGACCTCTCATAACTAATAGTAATGCCCATAAGAAATCAAGCAACCTGGTTTATTGGTTAAACACCCATCTGGCCTACCTCATAAAAGGCATGTTAGAATTTTCTAAATATCCTGGTTTTGTTACAAAAATTGATCCAGTCAGGAAATGATCTTTTTATCATTTTATTTTCTATAAACACAGGGGTTTACAGGCATTTCATTGGAGAGAGTCATGCATGGTGGAGCTAATGTCACTGGATTTCAGATTGTGAATAATGAGAACCCACTTGTCCAGCAGTTTGTACAGCGATGGGTACGTCTGGATGAACGAGAGTTCCCTGAAGCAAGGAATTCACCATTAAAGGTATAGTATGCCTCTTTGACTGCAGTTTCTTATTCACATATCCAACTCTAACGCATTATAATAAATACAACATACATATATAATTTTCCAGACACCTAACAAGTCTTAATTGCACTTCCTCTTAATTTTATAGATTGTGAGTGAGCAGCACAAACTGCAACTTTCAGCACTATCATAAGGAAAGCCACACTGTTTCACTGTTTCTATTGAATCGGTTTATTTATACAGGGAAAGGGAGGGACTGCATGTCTAAGGCTGGATTCACACCATTGCGGTGCGAATTCCAGCCTCTCTGCTGCCGGGAAGGGACGGAGCCGCCGTTCGGCGGCTCCTGTCCATTCCCACAGCGCAGCAGCTGCGGGGGGAGAGATGGGGGAGGAGCCGCGAGCAGGGGAAAATATCCCCGTTCAGTGCGGAGTGCATCTCCGTGTTAGATGCGCTCCCACTGGACTCAACGGGCTGGGAATTCGCACCGCATTGCACAAAAAACGTGTGCGTTTTTTGTGCAATGCGGAGTGCGAATGCACAGCACATATGTGAACTGGACACATTGAAAACAATGTGTTTTCAAGTGTCCTACGAATTGGATGCGGTTTAAGCCGCATCCAATTCGCATAGGTGTGAACCCAGCCTTAAGCTTTTCAAACACTTATGATAGTGAAACAGAACCATTGCTAATTTCATCATCACATTCTAGTTAATTCACCCAATCTGGCTAATCACTTTGGAACTGGGTATATCATGGAAAGTCTGACACACTCCATCATTGTAGGCCATTGTAGGTCATCACCTAGGAAGACATAGGTTATTACAAATAACTATTATATATATACCGATAAGTATAGTGGACATCAAAGAGCACCAGAAAGAAATCTGGTGTCTTAAATTAGCCTAGGCACTACATTCCCAAATGAAACAAATTGATGAGTAGGTAGAAGGTGGGATTTTAAAGGTACCACACACAAGATATAATATAAAAATAATATAAAATAATATTTAAAAAATCACATTTTTATTATAATCATTAAAATATTTTTTCACGTAAAAACATTAGAAAAAATTGTTCATGCACTACTGCTGTAATGTATTCATCTCTACATGTTTCACCAGACTATGGCTTCTTCAAGAGACTTTTTAGAGTATTGCATAACAGTTCACTACAAAAGAGTAATATATTAATATACAGATAAATCAAAACAACACAAAAAAATAAATTTTCATTTGAACATTTACATCATGATATACAGTCAGGTCCATAAATATTGGGACATCGACACACTTCGAATCTTTTTTGGCCCTATGCACCACCACAATGGATTTGAAATGAAACGAACAAGATGTGCTTTAACTGCAGACTTTCAGCTTTAATTTGAGGGCATTTACATCCAAATCAGGTGAACGGTGTAGGAATTTGTATATGTACCTCCCACTTTTTAAGGGACCAAAAGTAATGGGACAGATTAACAATCATAAATCAAACTTTCACTTTTTAATACTTGGTTGCAAATCCTTTGCAGTCAATTACAGCCTGAAGTCTGGAACATAGACATCACCAGACGCTGGGTTTCATCCCTGGTGATGCTCTGCCAGGCCTCTACTGCAACTGTCTTCAGTTTCTGCTTGTTCTTGGGGCATTTTCCCTTCAGTTTTGTCTTCAGCAAGTGCTTGAAATGATTGTAGCCGTATTAGTGCAATAGTGCCAGAGAAAATGGCATCAGCAAGTGAAATGCATGCTCAATAAGATTCAGGTCAGGTGATTGACTTGGCCATTGCATAACATTCCACTTCTTTCCCTTAAAAAACAGTAATAGATCTGGCACTGGTTGTCCGGATGTGTATTGTCAATGACAGGTAATGTCTCAGCAGCCAAGATTCGCTCTGGGGGAAGAGCTAGGAACTGGAGGTAAAAATGAATCGGTGGAGAGGCGCTTGAGAACAATAATCATAACATGTGCCCCAACGGGATAATAAATGGCAAGTAAGATGCAGCAACGTGGTTGTAAAAAAGATTAAAATAATAATAATGTTTATTAAAGTACTTACAAACAGTAATGTTCCATATGGCTCCCAAAATGTGGTTGCAGTAGCCCTACTGGTTGTCCAAAAAAGCCTGGGTGCCCCAGATGGAGGGTGGAAATAGCGGTGTGGTGGGAGGCTTGCAGGGTGGTGGATCAGCAAGGGGGGAGAGAGAAGTGAAGGCTCCTAAGTGTGTAACTTTCTGACATAAACCGTGCAGTCAGAGCTTGCACTGAGGGGGGGGTGGAGCATCAGCTGGATCCAACTCTCCTGGCAAGAGCCGCCCCGTCAGACACACTGGAAAGATAAGGTGGGCGAAGCCGCTGTGTAGTCCCAGGTGACGTCAATCCTTGGACTTGTGGAGCAAGGCTGTAGTTGGAATGGTGGGTCTGCAGGGAGCCAGGGAACAGTGGAGGTCCCGTCACGCTGACGACATGTTTCGCAATCTTTTGCTTTGTCAAATCACGTGACGGGGCGGGGCCAGGGTAGGAAATATAAAAGCCAGTGACAGGAAATGGGGCTAACCAGAGGAGGGGGAGAGTTAAAAAACTCTTTGTTTGCTTTCGCAGTATGCTTCGGGTCATTGTCCATCTGCACTGTGAAGCACCATCCAATGAGTTCTGAAGCATTTGGCTGAATATGAGCAGATAATATTGCCCGAAACACTTCAGAATTCATCCTGCTGCTTTTATCAGCAGTCACATCATCAATAAATACAAGAGAACCAATTCCATTGGCAGCCATACATGCCCACGCCATGACACTACCACCACCATGCTTCACTGATGAGGTGGTATGCTTTGGATCATGAGCAGTTCCTTTCCTTCTTCATACTCTTCTCTTCCCAACACTCTGGTACAAGTTGATCTTGTAATTTTGGGTCTGGGTTGGCGCTCCCCTGATAGAGTAGTGTAAGATAATTATCTTTTTACTTGGTGAGTATCTCTCTCAAGTACGGTGCTGGGTGTGGGTATAACATATATGATAAAATGGAATGAGATCAGAAGTAATTATATCCAATTACATATCAATTAAAAAATAATAACTTATAAAGTGTTAATGTGCTAGTATCGTTATATAATTATGATAAGGTGGGTGTTTTTCAAATGTGGTGCTGAGAGTGAGTACAGCTTGACGGATAAAAATTAAAAACAACTGTATCCAATTCCGTAAAAATTAAAACGTGATAATGTGCTAGTATAGTTTTATAATATAGTAATCTCAAGGTTATATGACATATAAGGTGCTTAGGTGGGGTGATATATAAAAGGTGCTTAGGAGTCTCTGACATGAGATATATCCAACAGTAGTGTTGAAATTACTGATGTGCTAGTATCACTGAGGAATATTAATGTGCTAGTATTACTAGAAACAAAACCGCGGTTTACCCCAAAACATATAAAGTGCTTCTTAATCCATATATGCACCAGTGACAGTTCTGAATGATAATACTTGAGCATCAAGACATAAGACCTGTATGCAAAATCTTTAGACAGTGTATCTGTTGTTCCCAGCACCCCTGGTGAGGTAAAGTTGGTGCTCTACACTGTCTTCCTTTAACCTATCAACAGTAATAACCAATATTAAATTTGTATTAATGCAATTTAAGCCAAGTGTCCATATAGTGAAGTCCAAAATAAATATATCCTTTGTGAGACACGCGTGCTCCCCAATTTCCACCCTGCTTACCGGACAGCGCCACCCCACACAGGGGTAAAGCGCAGAGGCGCCTGTCTCAGGCAGGTGTGTCAGGGACCCTCGGGATGGTGATTGGTCTCTCCTTTCTCTCCAGTTGTTTGATCCAAGTTCCTGGGTGGATGATTCTTCCCAAGAATATTCTCCAAAAGGTAACTTCCTTTCCCAGATGCGTCCCAAGTCATATGGGCGAATGGTGGTCTCCTCTTCCTATGTAGGTTCCAGGGTGTTGGTTAGGTAATGGGTCCTCCGAAATGTATGGGATATCCAATTCAGGGAAGGAATGGGAACAACTCCATAGTGTGATTCAGTTTAAAATAAGGTTTATTTTTAAAAAGTAATATATTAGGCGAACGTTTTTCCAATTGTACAATACACAGCAAGCGAAACTAAAAAAGGCTATGAAACCAGTCACTATATTGTCCAGGGCACTTATCCTCCTAGTATATAGGTAAATCCTTCCTTTTGATGAAGGCAGGTGCACACTTCCTCCGTGTGTCCTTGCACCTCACTTGGCGGAACCGGAAGTGTCTGGATGTGACCGGAAGTGGCGTGGTGTGCGATCTGGTGTCACCTGACGCATTTCGTCCTAGAGACGTCTTCTGAGGTTGATCTTGGTCTCATCTGTCCATAGGATGTTGTTCCAGAACTGTGAAGGCTTTTTTAGATGTTTGGCAAACTCTAATCTGGCCTTCCTGTTTTTGAGGCTCACCAATAGTTTACATCTTGTGGTGAACCCTCTGTATTCACTCTGGTGAAGTCTTCTCTTGATTGTTGACTTTGACACACATACACCTACCTCCTGGAGAGTGTTTTTGATCTGGCCAACTGTTGGGAAGGGTGTTTTCTTCACCAGGGAAAGAATTCTTCGGTCATCCACCACAGTTGTTTTCCGTGGTCTTCCGGGTCTTTTGGTTTTGCTGAGCTCACCGATGCATTCTTTCTTTTTGAGGATGTTCCTAACAGTTGATTTGGCCACACCTAATGTTTTTGCTATCTCTCTGATGGGTTTGTTTTGTTTTTTTCAGCCTAATAATGGCTTGCTTCACTGATAGTGACAGCTCTTTGGATCTCATATTGAGAGTTGACAGCAACAGATTCCAAATGCAAATAGCACACTTGAAATGAACTCTGGACCTATTATCTGCTCCTTGTAAATGGGATAATGAGGGAATAACACACAACTGGCCATGGAACAGCTTAGCAGCCAATTGTCCCATTACTTTTGGTCCCTTAAAAAGTGGGAGGCACATATACAAACTGTTATAATTCATACACCGTTCTCCTGATTTGGATGTAAATACCCTCAAATTAAAGCTGAAAGTCTGAAGTTAAAGCACACCTTGTTTGTTTCATTTCGAATCCATTGTGGTGGTGTATGGAGCCAAAAAGATTAGAATTGTGTCGATGTCCCAATATTTATGGACCTGGCTGTATGTTGGGTAGTTGAAACCCTTAATATAAAGGGGCACAAATAATTTTGAACTGGGGGAGTCCCCTCACCTTGTTACTTAACGTAGATAAATGCCTGTTGGGAGTCCAGCATCAAAGCAGCACCAGGATATCAGTGACCGCAGAGAGGAAAACATTTGATCCAAATGTGCTAAAATATTCCCTACAGAGCCAAGAAAGGAAAAAGGGGGAAGTCATACCTCTAAATGACGCAAGTTAGTGAAAAATCCGGACAATAATTATATAAAGTTCATAGAGTTCCAATATCTAGGTTTGAAGCTATATTGGGTTTTATTGATCCAAGAATGAATGCAAGGATATGAAACAGACCATGGGTCTCCACGTAGTGCTAAAACTAAAGCATTAACAAAGTGTTAAATTAAATATCCCTTTAAAATTGCATTGTTACATGCCATCAGAAGTTAACAAACTGGATCTTACCATTGTGCTCACAGTATACTAGTATGTGTCACCCCCAAGGCAGAGATGCAGCATGTCCTGGCCCCCCTTATATTCCCCTTCACCTCCCCCAGTGTCCAATGGCACTGTGAGAGATGTGGACACCAAACAATCGCTACCACGCTTGCGCGGTCCCCACCGGAAGTGACATATCACGCGTGCGTGATTAGTCAGTCGGCGCCATGATGGAAAGCGCCTGGTGCCCATAGATAACATGACAGGTGAATCCTGTCAGCTATCCTCAGTGTCCACTCAATCAGAGAAACATCCAGATAGGTACCAGAGGATGGAATCTACAAGGGGAACACACACTGCTGCAAATGGCAGCATATACAGGCGCCAGCAGAGAGACCCAGGAAATTCTGGCTCCCCCTAGTGGCGCCCTGGGTGTCCGTATGATCACATCCTTCATGCAAGTGATTATTTGGATAACTGCCATCTAGTGGATAAAAAAACAGTATGAAATAGTACATTAAAGAGCACAAGTTCATAAAACAAACATCACATCAGGCAACCAATAAAGGTATAATTTATATTTTTACTTGCCTACAAATGTTTGTGAATCAGATACCTGACTCTCTTTCTCCTCCATACTCTCAGCTCATTCATCTATTTGCTTAAGTCAGGTTCTCTTGATGCATTGGGTAGACAGGGAAACCCCCAACATATGCTGTGTATAAAAAGATTAGATTTTACTTAAACAAATCTTATCACTAATCAGTTGTAAATAGAATCATACATTAGGTGCAATGGAGAGGAAGATATACAGTACAGACTCCTGGAAGTATGCTTCCATTAACATGCAAAAGTGTATTCTGACTGTTGTGGATTGTGGAGAACCCAGATAGGGGTAAACTGAGTGTTTTTTTTTTTACTTTAAAACAACTAATCTTCAAAAGAATGCCCTATGCTGTCTGGAAACACGAATTATGCATCAAGCAGGACTGAGCCCTCTCTGATGCAAGGGCCTATAGCAATTGTTATATAATATATATTTTAACATCTCGGTTGTTTCGTAACAAATGGCCATGTATACAATGTAATGTCTATCCCTACCTGTGTACCTAGTATAAAAAGTGTCATTTTTAAATAACGAAAAACAGATTTTAATTGCACAGTCCATGTTTATAAAGATAGTGTATTAAATTACTTCTAATCCTATATTTTCTAACTATATAAAAATGTGTATTACCAGTTGAGAAATTTCAGTAATACTGCATTGAATTGTTTAATTAAAGCAATAAAATGTGTACCCTTGCCTTTATCAAAATATAGTAAAAAGCAATCAAAACAAATTAAGCTATCTTCTATTCTTCATATCCACTGGGCTTAAAAATGTTCTTGAAATTACAAGTATGAAATATAGTTCATCTGTGATCACCACCAATTACAATTTTTTGACAAACTCAATGACTTTCAATCAGTTTTACGATCAGTTTTTAATAATAAAAACAGCCAAATAGATCAAAACAAAGTATCAACAATTTCTATCAAAACTATGGAGCAACCAAACTGTTGCCAATAGGTTTCCTGGCTGATCAGTTCAATTGTTTTGCCTGGAGAGTAAAATGTTGTAAAAAAAAATCACCTCCGTTGTTTTGCCTGGAGAGTAAAATGTTGTAAAAAAATCACCTGAGAATCTATGTATGTAGGGGCAGCATACGTTTGGACATTGGTAAATAACTAGTTATTAAAATGGATTTACCCTTATTATTTACACTAGCTTTTAACAAGGATATCACAAATATTATGTCATATAAATTACTTAAAGTAGAGTTCTACCCAAAAGTGGAACTTCCGCTTTAAGAGAAGGTGACCCCCTGACATGCCACAATTGGCATGTCATTTTTTTGGGGGGGAGTACCCTGTTTTCCCAGGATCCCAGGTCCACTTCCTCCCCTGGAGCCGTGATCTTCCCCCCTCCCTCTCAGCGATCTTCTGGGTCACGTCACAGATCCCAGAAGATACGCCGAGCCATGCACAAGGTGCAGAGCGAGCCCTCGGGTGGCCGCATCACTGGAGCGAGGGACGGGTGAGTGTCCGATTGTTAAAAGCCACCATTTACCCTTTTGGTAGCTGCTGACTTTTAACCGGGTGGAACTCCACTTTAATTTTTTTTTTTAAATGAAGAAAATGGCTAAAAGGTAGATTTTTTTGTTAGAAAAAACTTTGCGTGTGTGTTTAGCAAAAAAAAAAAATCCTTTACCTGTTTGCTAGCATTTATTTAAATGCCCACTACCTGCACATTGTATACATTCTCGTAAGATGCTGAAGAGTTGAGCCAGATGCCATGCCAATTCCTTCGCATTATCATTAGCCAAAAAAGCCAAGGAGGGAGATGCCACATGTGGAAGAAGAATCAGAAGATGGTGGTGAAAGCAACAGAGAGTGTAGAGCTGTATGACGGCAACCTCAGAGATAGATTTTCCATCATTTGCAAGTATGCTGTGCATACTTGCATATTTTGAGTAGTCCTTCCACAACTCCCATATCTCCCCATCACAGCTTGGTTCCACTTTAAATTCTTCAATATTAAAACTTGTCAGAGATATGTTTTAAACAACTGCACTCACAGAAAGCTTATGCTAATGGTAAAAACATCAAAATGGTTGGGGCAGAAATGCAAAATGCCCTTTCATGTTTTTTGTAAACCCCCTGTAACACAATAATTCATTGAAGCATAAATAACTGTAACCTTTTTATTCAAAAAGCAATATTAGTATTCAAACATATTTGCATTATTATTATATATATACACTGTCTGAGACTGTGTGTCATGTATGCTTTTTGTTATGTTTAGTATACATCTGCACTGACCCATGATGCAGTCCTGGTAATTGCAGAAGCATTTCGATACTTAAGAAGGCAACGAGTGGATGTCTCAAGAAGAGGGAGTGCTGGTGACTGCCTGGCAAATCCTGCAGTGCCTTGGAGCCAAGGGATAGATATTGAAAGGGCTCTGAAAATGGTAACTATGACACAGCTTCTTGCATAATAATATTTCTAGCTATAGAATTGTATTATATATTAAGTGTTTGTTTAGAAGAGTTTCATCTCACCTATTCTGATATTTCTCACATGCATGTAAAAAATGACTTAGAACCCTAAAACATTATATTTTTATGCAGAGGCCCTGGAGAATAAAATGGCAGTTGTTGCAATTGTTTATGCAACACAATATTTGCACAACCATTTTTAAAATCCAAACTTTTAGGAAAAAATACACTTTAATGAATTTTAATGCACAAGCACAATATAATAACCAATTTTTGGGTAAAATATAAAAGTTGATGTTACACCAAGTAAATAGATAGCTAACATGTCACCTTTTAAAAGTGAAAACACCTGCGCAACAAACTACGGTACCAATAAAATCTTCATAGGCAACGCTTTAAAGGCCTTTATAAGTTGATAGTTTAGAGTTACACAGGAGGTCTTACACTAAAAATATTGCCCTCTCTCTGTGGTTTGCAACGATACCTCACATGTGTAGTGCAGTCACTGTTTACATATGCGTAAAGGACCTGGGCACGCTTCCGCATTTCTGTGTATGGGGGTATTTTATCATTTATTTTATATAAATTTAATTTTTTATACTGTACCTTTCATTTTTTATTGCACTTTATTGCTATAACAAGGCATAGCACAGGCCATGACAGGCCCTCTTTATGAAGGGATCTGGGGTCTATCCAATCTCTCTTCTGGCCTACAAATCATCTGATCAAACTGAGATCAAATGCTTTACAAGCTGGTAATGGCTTGTAAACAAATAAACCAAAACTGGAAGTGGCAAAATCCTTTTCATTTATGGTTTATGATGTCACAGAGTGGGAGAAACAATGTAAGTTCAACTCTGTGTAGTGTATCTGATGCGACCCGGTGGGACGGTAGATCCTGGTGAAGATTGATCCCCCACCCCTCAGCCGCCTGTAAAAGTGATCAGGGATCGTATAGACATTGGGGTCACTTTTACATTAAAGAGAATTGCCGACTGAAGACTAAGTTAAGTATGCAAAGAATAAGCTCTTTTTTGAGTATAAGCCCATATTAGGCATTATAGGCATTGCCGTAGAACTCAGACTATCACCAAATAAGGAAGGTGTATACTTAAAATCTGATTTTGAGTTAAAAACAAAGATTTTATAGTTCTACAGTACAAGACATATTATTTTAATCCTTACCATGCATTATATGCAGTTACATTTAGGTGACTGGACACTGTCAGAAAAGATAAAACTGCAGGGACATGCCTCTATATGACCCCTGCAACTCCCAGCTAGCCTCAATGTTTTGCTAGTGCCCTTAGGTAATGAACCTCCTCTCTGTACTGAGATAAGATTACCTCTTTCCTATGGAATTTCTTTTTTTCTCTAATTCTTCTATAAAATCCCCTGGATGCATCATAGCCATTGTTACACTTCTGCGGCTTCTGGATCTGTTGTCTTCTTAGCTGTGCCTTAGGTGACTGCTCCAGATTGAAGAAGTGGGGCGAAAATGTAATATTACTGGAATGCATTGGGCCCTGCTCTAGACACTTCCTGTGGCAAGGGGATATTTGCCTTCTTAGAGGCTGTGCTGTATACTGCAATTCAAAATTCTGGCAACATGGGGAAAAAAAATACTCAGTCCTTGGACCATCCCAAGTGTTTGACCCCTAGGGCTAGACTCTCCCTAGCATGGTGGAATCCCAACTGAGCCATGGAGTCAGGGAAATCCTTTCAGACTGATTACACACTTGTTTTCAGCTATAAAGTTTCTGATACCTCTATGCATCTGACCTGTTAATTGGACAATGCGTTAGTATAATAAACTCTTAACATTCTCCAATTTGCAATAAAGATGAACTTGTAGTATATTTGTCCTACAGTATGTACATTGTGACATAGGCATGTGATGTAAAATACAAATATTTTGGAATAAATAAATAATTTTAACAATTGGAATAAATAACAGTAAGCCTCTATGTATTTCAACTGTGCATTTAACTGATTGCCTGGAGTTCCACTTTAACTTAGCATTAGGTTATTAGCATAAACTGCTGCAGGCATTAACTGCATACTCCTAGAGGTGCCTGCACATAGTGGCAGCAGACTCACAAACTTTCCTGTCCTGAGCCACTCTGACTCTAATTGTGCCATAGACGATCCAACCCTTCCTGCCTCCTGCACATTCCTATTGTCCAATGAGGCTACACATCATAGTGATGGGCCAGTGGGAATGTGTGGGGGTGAAAGCTTAGTGAACAAACTGACACTACCTGAAAATGTCAGAACTAAAATGATATTAAGCTATGACATTGGGGTTTGGTAGGCTTCTGCAGGTATGCATGTTCAGGAAAACTTTACCTGCACCAGTTTTTGTTTTTTATTTTAAAAGAATAACATTTCCTTAAAGAATACAGATTCAAATATAAGGAAATTAAACAAAAGCTCAATGTTTTCTATTTCCAACAAAAGTTCTATTAAATACAGGGAAATGAGCAAATACAATCCAGTAAGGGAAAATGCAGGTGAAATATAGACAATATAGAAGTGAAATCTTCCAAAGAGGATACTTGTTCCTGTGACAACTTTCTAGGTGGGAATTTTCCTCACATCGGAAAGATATCTTCTCACTTCCTGTTGACTCTAAAGGACAGGAAGCAAATGGAAATCTCCCTAATTACCCTACAGTTTTACCCTTCTGTACTCTGTCCAAAATGGAAAAAAAAACATTTTGAGTTTTTATACATTTTATTATCCATGCTAAAAATAATCTAATAGTAAAGCTTACAAAATCTATTGCTCTATATACTTAAAGAAAAACAACTTACTATATATGTGTTTGTGTGTAGTGTGTGTTTATATTTTTTAAATCAGTGTTGGAGGAAAAATTGTGATAAAAACTAGACAACTGCCTCTAGTTGGCTAGTTACTTTATTTTAATTTTTCACTTCCATAAATAAATCGTACATTGTATTCATACAATAAATAACCTGAAATATTCCCCACATCCCCCCC
>BLSH010264060.1:608697-622434 GCA_018402905.1 Glandirana rugosa
TACAAACCACAGATACGTGAACCGTACTCTAGTTTAAAATATAAAGTGGTTTGTAAACCCGTTTTATCATACAAAAACACGTAATTTTAAGTTTTTTCACAAAAAAGGGGTTTTTATCGTAAATGAAACACTTTTTTTTTAACATTGTGGGTGATAAATTTAGACATCCCGGAGACGAAATTTTTTATATATTACAAACCCCCAAGTTTCAGTAAAAGATCGTGTTTTTTAATAAAAAAGTACATTTATTTTTCACAGTCTTTTCTGAACCACCAAGTTCACCAATCTTCTCACCCACTACAACCCGTATTTTACGGTCCTGTCAAGTGGGGGTTTTGAACTGTCCTGGCATTTTATGCCCAACATCACCCACTCTTCTAACCACTTGAACCACCAAGTCTTTTCTGACACTTTTTATTTACATGAAAAAATAATTTTTTGTGCTAGAAAATGACTTTGAACCCCCAAACATTATATATTTTTTAAAGCAGAGGCCCTACAGATTTAAATAGTGGGTGTTACAATTTTTTTTTCACAAAGTAAATGCTATTTTTGGGGAAAAAACACTTTTTTGAATTTTAATGCACAAAAACATACTATTTTGCCCAAATGTTTGGTGAAATATAAAATTTGATCTCATGCCAAGTGCATAGACACCAAACATGACATGCTTTAAAAATGACGCACACCCGCGAAGTGGCGACAAACTATATACATTTTTAAAAGCCTTTAAAAGCCTTTACAGGTTACCACTTTAGATCTGCAGAGGAGGTCTACTGCTAGAATTACTGCCCTTGACCTGACGTTCGCGGTGATACCTCACATGCATGGTGAAATTGTTGTTTACATACGACGTGAAACTGACGCTTGCGTCCACCTTTGCGTGCGTGCACGGGGGTCAGGGGTGCATTTTTTTTTTCATTCATTTTGCTTTTTGTTTTATTTTTACACTGTCCCTTTCATCTTTTTCTTTTTTTTTATAATTTTTATTTTTATCACAGGGATTTTAAATATCCCCTATGATAAAAATAGGTATTGTCGCATATATTTTTTTTTTTCATTTTGGGGTGTACTAAACTCTAGATCTTTCCCCAGCCCTTAAAGCATCTGACCACACCAAAATCGGTTTGATAAGATGCTTCCCCAATTTCCCAATGGTGCTGTTTATATCTGGCGAAACTAAAGTCACAAAATGCTCGTAGCCTCCGGTTTCTTAGGCCATGGAGATGATTGGAGCCATTCTAGTCTTCTATCAGCTCTATGGTAAGCTGGCGGAACCACCAGCTGCATTCTCACTTTCCCCGGTGGGACAGGAGAGCCTGAGAAGACCAGCAACATACTAGTATGTCACTGGTCCTTGTTGGGCATATATTGTAATGTTCTTTTTTTCATGAAAAAAATAATCAATCGGTGGGTATGCCCACTATTAGAAAATCTCCCTTCATCCTCCCACTTCTAATGGTGGGCATAGCCACTTTTTTAAAAAAATATACCGGAGTATAGGGGCAATCCGCCCCAATTTCCACCCACTGCCCCTATGCTCCGGTATATTTGCTCTTTTTTTAACTGTGGTGGTGAAATCACCACCAACAGCGCTGGAGTCGCTGCTTTATATATGGTGGGAGCAAACGCTATTGCTGTCACCCTAAATAAATCAGCTCTGCAGCTGGCGTACCTAATACGCTTGTTGGGGACGTACTGTTTGAAAACAAGACGGTCAGCAAATTTAATCAGGGACTCGTCCACGCACACAACTTGGTTGGGAATAAAATGTACTGTAAATGTCTGGTTGAAGTGGTTTATGAGGGGCCGAATTTTGTAGAGCCGGTCAAATTCAGGGTCTCCATATGGACGATCGAGTCAATTGTCATCGAAGTGCATGAACCGCAGAATCTGCTCATATCGTGTCCTGGCCATGGAAGCAGAGTAGACATACATGTGATGAATTGAGTCATTGGACCAATATAACCGTAATTCAGGTAGATGATGTATGCCCATGTTGAGGGTGAGGCCCCATGTCTGTCATGGGACAAATGAGGATTAGCGGCGATGTATTGAGCAGCGTATAAATTGCTTTGGTCCACAATAAATCTATAGAGATCTTCAGTGAAATACAGCGAAAAAAAAATCAATGGCCCTAATATCAACTGTATTCACCTGAATTCCGGGTTGGGCAGTGAATGGGGGAAGTATGGGCACTGCATCAGTGGTGGGTTGCCAATCAGGGTTTGCAAGCGCATCAGGAAGGGCACTATGGGCTCTGCGGGTCTGTGTTCTTCGTCTTCGTGGCTGCAGGGCATTACTTGTGCTAGCCACACCAGCTTGAACTGCACTTATGGGACTCGCCACATCACCAAGTGTTACTGCAGTGCTGGTTGTATGACCAGGATGTACTAGGCCGCTGGTGCTTGCCAGGTCACCAGAAGGGGTAGCAACGCTAGTACTGGGTCTCTTCTCCATACGAGAGCCCTGCGGTTCTTGCACCTCAGCGCCAGCTAAACAGGATCTGGTACGCCTGACCTTAGCAGGGACCACCCAATCATCAGAGCTATCTGTCATGGAGCCGCTGTCGAATATAAACTTGATTGGTGAGTCTGAATCTGACAGTGAGTCTTCCCCATCGCTCTCATCTGTCATACTCACAATCGCGTAGGCCTCATCACTAGTGTACCTCGGATTAGACATAATTTATAGGTACACAAGTGAGACTCACAGGCAAAAAAGTGCACCTGGTTGTCAGAGCCTGTGTCAAGTCGCTACCAAATTCACTGTCAGAATTCGCAGGGATCCGGCGTGATCTCTGCGAAGGCTGCAGATATGTGTTTTGTGTTTTGTAAGTGACAGCGATCTATTGATCCTGCACTTGGGTGGGCTGGGCTGGGCAGAGAGGCTAAACGCAGGTGTTTTGCAGTTATCTGGGCTGATCCCGCTAACACTGCGTTTTTTAGAACACTAAATCTAAGGGGGACGCTAATATAGATCTGATCAGATCGCAGATATTGATCTGATCAGATATTACAATAATATCTAGCACCTACCTAATGTGTGAGTGCGTGTCAGAGTACCTCGCTAACTGGCCATGCCTGGTATTTACGCTGATCCTAACGCACGCTAAAACCTAACTGGGCTCACCACCGGGCGATCGGGGGTTAAAACCTATAAAAGGTATAAAATAATATACGGCGGGTAATCTGATGGGGGAAAAAACTATCTAGCTAGCTGGCGTCACCCGTGACACTTATACGGTGATCACAGGTGACAGGGGGCAATCAAGGGGTTAAAACCTTTATTAAGGGGGGTATTTACACCTATCTAGGCCTAATACTATCTACCCTAACACTGATTTAGCATCACAAGGGTCACAAGTACAGCGATCAGTAAAAATCAGATCGCTGCACTATATTATACTGTGACGGGGTGACAGGGAGTGAAAGGGTTAACTGGGGGGGCGATCAGGGGGGCGATCAAAGGGTTAAATGTGCCTATGTGACCTGGTGTCAGTGTGCTGTTTGTGCAACTCACGTTTTTAGATGTCTCTCTCTCCTCTCTGCAACGGAAAAGAAAGCAGAGAGGGGAGATGTTTACATTTCACAGGTAGGGGAAGAAATCCTATTCGCCGGACGATCAACGGGAATAGACCAAAATCCATTGGTCTATTCATGTTGACTAAACGGTCCGGCAAGAAATGCGGCCGTCGCGACCGCGCTGGAGGGTGCGCGCGTGCCCCCTAGCTGTGCACGCAATCGCCGTCTATTTTCGATTCGATTCGCGCACAGCTGCCAGACTGCCGCCGTCAAGAGATGGCACGCGGTCGGCAAGTGGTTAATTAAGCTTTGACAATAACACCTGAAAGCTGATTGGTTTCTATGCAGAGCTGCACCATATTTTGCACTCTCCAGCTTTAGTAAATCAACCCCATAGCCTCCATTTTTGAATTCCATCCTCCTCTTCCAGTAGTAATAAAGGAATCTGATGGTGGGCATCTCCTGCATATTCCTTTTTTGAGGCGATTTGCCTTTTTCTCTAAATCAGCACTATAGTGTATCAAATAAGGGAAGACCTAAAAGTAAGTATTGCTATCTTTTTTTTTTTTTGTCCAGATCAACAGCAAATGGGTACTTTTGATTTTGGTTAACATTGGAGGCCTTATGCTTCAAGGGGTTCAACGCATCACTCCAGTACTCTTTTTTAGAGCCAACGGTCGGCTTTCTTGTATAGACAACCAATGCAGCTAATCAGCCACTCAGCTGTTATTACAAGCACCTGGAGGGGATGTCCCCCCTCCCGCCAACTTCCACGGCTCGCTCGGGCTCTCCCGAGACCCGAACAAAGCCAGAATCGGCTTTGATTGGGTCTCGGATCTAGTAACCCAGAAGCAGTCATGACATTCCGGTTAACTGAAGCCTTAAAGGTGCCAGATTTAAAACAAATAACAGTGTTCAAAACAAGCTAAACTTGGTTCTTATAGACCCCAGATCACTCCATAAAGAGTACCTGTCACTGCCTATTACTGTCACAAGGGATGTTTACATTCCTTGTGACAGCAATAAAAGTGATAAAAAAAGTTTAAAGGGACAGTTTAACCACTTGCCGACTGCCCACCGCAGCGTGAAGGCGGAAAAGTGGTTCGTTATCGCAAACCGAGGTCACAGGACGGCGGCTGCGATAACAAGCATTGTGAGCATGCGCACTGCCAGAGGCGTGCTCACTGTGTTCTGGGGGGTCCAGGGAGCGGGTAGGGTGGACTCGATCGCTGCCAGCTACCCGCCATGGCCCCCCCCCGCAGTGAAAGAACGGAGGTCCGTGTAAGTAAACACGGATCTCTGTTCTCATAGAGGGGGAAGGGCTGTGATCACAGGCTTCCTTTATATGGAAGCCGTGGTCACTCCCCTCCCCCTGCCAGCCCAGCCCCCATAAAGTTAGAACATGCCTAGGGAACACAGTTAACCCTTAGAGCGCCCCCTCCAGCTTAACCCCTTCACTGCCAATGGCATGAACACAGTAATCAGTGCATTTTCATAGCACTGTTCGCTGTATAAATGCCAAGGGTCCCAAAAAAGTGTCAAAATGTTCTGACATGTCCGCTGCAATATTGCAGTACCACTAAAAATCAATTTTAAAGCATGATAGGTATCTATTTATTTGACATAACATCAAAACTGGGTTAACTTTACTGTTTTGTTTTTTAAATTCATTAAAGTGTATTTCTTCCAAGAAAATTGCATTTGAAAGATCACTGTGCAAATTCAGTGTGACAAAAATATTGCAACAATCACCATTTTATTCTCTAGGATCTCTGCAAAAAAAAAAAATATATATACAAATATTATTTGCAAAGTTTTCGCTTTGATAGTCAATATGTCTTCTAATGTCACAAAGGAAAGTAGAAGAATAGCATTGGATCCATAAAGTTATCGTATTGGTATTGCCATATTAACGTATTGATGTCGATGTAATTAATTTGGCTTCTACACCCTAGAGGTTCTCCATGGTCTTATTGGCTTGTAGTATAAGGCTGGGTTCACACTATCCAACAAAAAAACGGTCCTACTTTGATCCTACACTGCTGTGCGATTTACGGTCCTACATGGGGTCAAAGTCGGACCGTTTGTCTGTGAACAGGGATCCGACTTTGATCCCGACAATGCCAAGCACTTTGTGCTCTGGGGATCTTGAAGGGGAACTCCACACCAAATTTAAAAAAAAACTGGCATGGGGTCCCCCTCCAGGAGCATACCAGGCCCTTTGGTCTAGTACGGGTTTTAAGGGGAACCCCCAAAATCCATACCAGACCCTTATCCGAGCACGCAACCCAGCAGGCCAGGAACGGGGGGTGGGGACGAGCGAGCAGCCCCCTCCCTCCTGGACCATACCAGGCCGCGTGCCCTCAACATGGGGAGTATGGGTGCTTTGGGGCAGGGGAGGCTCTGCGCCCCCCACCCCAAAGCACCTTGTCCCCATGTTGATGAGGACAAGGGCCTCTTCCCGACAACCCTGGCCGGTGGTTGTCGGGGTCTGCGGGCGGGGACTCATCGGAATCTGGAAGCCCCCTTTAACAAGGGGCCCCCAGATGCCGGCCCCCCACCCTATGTAAATGAGTATGGGGTACATCGTACCCCTACCCATTTACCTGGAAAGAAATATGTACACAAAAAAACCTGGGACCTCCAGGTGATGTCATCTGGTGGCCACGCCCCATGCCAATATAAGGCACAGCACAGAGCGGCGAGGGCATTCGTGAAGGAGAACGCGTCGTGTCAACATGGGAAGAAGAAGAAGAGAGGGAAGAGGACAGCGGAGAAGACCGGCAAAAGAGCAGAAGACGCCGCAGAGGAGAAGAAAAGACCCCTCAGAAGTTGAAAGACCCCGCAAAAGAGCCGAAGAAAAGAAGACACCGGAGAGGGGAGAAGACCGCCGGAGCAGATTTAATAATATGTTTTAACAAGCTGTGTGGTTTTTTTGTGTACATATTTCTTTCCAGGTAAATGGGTAGGGGTACGATGTACCCCATACTCATTTACATAGGGTGGGGGGCTGGCATCTGGGGGCCCCCTTGTTAAAGGGGGCTTCCAGATTCCGATGAGTCCCCGCCCGCAGACCCCGACAACCACCGGCCAGGGTTGTCGGGAAGAGGCCCTTGTCCTCATCAACATGGGGACAAGGTGCTTTGGGGTGGGGGGCGCAGAGCCCCCCCTGCCCCAAAACACCCATACTCCCCATGTTGAGGGCACGCGGCCTGGTATGGTCCAGGAGGGAGGGGGCCGCTCGCTTGTCCCCACCCCCTTTCCTGGCCTGCCGGGTTGCGTGCTCGGATAAGGGTCTGGTATGGATTTTGGGGGGGGACCCCACGCTGTTTTTTCGGCGTGGGGGTTCCCCTTAAAACCCGTACTAGACCAAAGGGCCTGGTATGCTCCTGGAGGGGGACCCCATGCCAGTTTTTTTTTTAAATTTGCCGTGGAGTTCCCCTTCAAGATCCCCAGAGCACAAGTCGCATGCCAAAGTCGGATCAGTGAAGACACTGATACGACTTTGATCCGACTTCAATGCCTTTCAATGGGCTGAAGTAGGATCAAAGTCGGACAAAAGTAGTACAGGAACCTTTTTCAAAGTCGCTCCGACTTTGAAAAACACATGTCGGAGCAGTTAAGATGGCTCTCATAGGGAATCATTGTTTTTGTGACGTAATGCGACTTTTGCTCTTCATGTCGGTCCGAGAATCGGACTAGTGTGAACCCAGCCTAAAAGAACAAAATAGAAATTGGAAGCGACCACACCACTGCTAAGAGGCCAAGGTACAATTTGATTTCAGTAAAAGTCAGGGGGACGATCCAAATGCTATCCAATGCATTTTGGAGGTCTAAATAATTGATAACAATGTAACTGGACTAGAATTGAATTTGATCTTTATTGGTATTTCTTCCAGTGTGATTACAAGCACAGGCTTTGTCAGCTGCTGATTTGGCAAATAAAGAAGGAAGCATTTAGACCCCCGAAATGTGTTGGTACTCTATTGATTCCCACCCTGGAATAAAGGTGTATCTGGACCTCTTAGCAGTGGTGTAGCACTTCAGTTACCATTTTTGTTACATTCTACTATAATAAATTAGGGTCAATATGTACAAGCTTATCCAACCAATTTGAACTTCTCTTCCTATACCCAGCAATATGGTATTTACCTATGTACTGGGTGATAATAACCATGCCCAATCATTGCAACCATTCATTTTGACACATAGAGATATTCCAATATAATGGAAAATCTATTTGATTATTTTATGACCTTTGCCTTTTCTCTAAAAAATGAGCCTTTCAAAGTCCATACTTTCCAAGGCATCATTTATCGTTTGAGAGAAATACTAGCAGGTTTCAGCAATATTAACAAAAGACCAAAACTCCTGGTGCTTAACCTCATCGTTTTGATTGCTTCCTTATATTTTTATACTTTATACAGTACAACAGCACAGTACAGCTGTTGCCTTCATCAAGAACTATGGCAGTGTAGCATTTAGAACAAGTATGGGCAGTACCACCCATCAATCTTGGTGAGAAGATTATTCATGTATGACCATTATTATTATTATACAGGATTTATATAGCGCCAACAGTTTGCGCAGCACTTTACAATATTAGGGTAGACACTACAATTACAATACAATTCAATACAGGAGGAATCAGGGGGCCCTGCTTGTTAGAGCTTACAATCTAGGAGGAAGGGGTAAATGATACGAAAGGGCAATAACTGTGGGGTGTGAGCTGATTGAGAAAATAAGAGGTATAGTTGTTAGGTGGTGGCAGGATAGGCTTCCCCGAAGAGAAACGTTTTCAGGGATCACCTGAAGGTGCATAGATTTGGGGATAGTCTGACATATTGGGGTTGGGAGTTCCAGAGGGTGGGAGAGGCTCAGGAGAAATCTTGGAGGCGAGTATGAGAGGTGGTGATGAGGGAGCTGGAGAGCAGGAGGTCTTGGGAGGAGTGAAGAGGATGGTTAGGTTGGTATTTTGAGACCAGGCTGGTGATGTAGCTGGGGGCAGAGTTGTGGATGGCTTTGTAGCTGATTGTTAGTATTTTGAATTCAATTTGTTGGGTGAGTGGCAGCCAATGGAGGTATTGGCAGAGAGGGGTGGCAGACGCTGAATGGTTTGTAAGGTGGATGAGTCTGGCAGCGGCATGTATGATGGACTGGAGGGGGGACAGTCTATTTAAAGGTAGGCCAGTGAGGAGGGAGTTGCAGTAGTCGAGGCGAGAGATAACCAAGGAGTGAATCAGGACCATCCTGTGATACATTGGAATGGGGGAGCTCATTTTATTGTTTTCATTATTTGTTATTTATACATGCAAAGAATGTTCAAAGAAACTCCGCAATACGCAGTTAGGTTGTCATTGTGAGCCAGGTGTTATTGTGAGCCAGGGATTCCAAAATGAGAGATTTTAATAGCCAGATATACTGTATACTGAGCAAGATATATACATTTCAGCTATAAAAACAACTTTCCTTCATATAATTGCTTCCCAAAGAATTATTCTAAGGCTTTGCCTTTGGACAATATAGTCTGTTAAATTTAATAGTTTAATTTAGAAAAATTGATCTGTCTACTGCAAACTAAAAACACGCACACCAGCCCACTTTTGTGTAAATAAACAGTTTTTGCTAAGCTAAACAAAGCAGTAAGATATAGATCTTCAGTGTTTTATTATAACAGGACCAACATAGGCCTGGAAAATTAAATGAGCTCACTAGTTACAGAGAAACTGAATTTTTTGCAAATGCCAGAACTGCCAGCTTCCCAATCCATCAGACAATGAGGTTGATATACCAAAAGCAAATAGACTATGCACTTTTGCAAGTGCAGTTGCTTCAGAGCTTAATAAATGAGGTAAAAGTTATTTACAAAGAATACTCAATCACATGCATCATTTACTAAGCTCTGGGGAAAATGAGTGCAACTGCATTTGCAAACACACACAGTCTATCTGCCCTTAGTAAATCCACCCCAATGACTGACAATAAAATGTTACTACAAATTTTGTACAAATTATTGAACAAAAGTCAAATAAAAACAGATAAAATCTATTTCCCTTATGAATTGTCTCAGAAATATTAGAATATACTACAGAAAAATATACTTGTAAATTGTTTAGAAATCGTAATACCCACTCTTCACGCAGATGTGATTTTTCATCAGTCAGGTATTTTGAGCTATGTTATAGTCATGTATTTTTTTCAGATACGATGGCAGAATTTTGTATTAAATGTTTACCATGTTGTGACATCTTGAACAGTACAGTATTACAGAACAGTCAAAAGGGGTCCATGTGATGATCTGTATCCTGGTCTACAAAAACATGAAGAGCAGGGAGTCACTTTAATTTCATGCAAGAATGATTATCTGTGCCTCACCGTGCACTATATAATAACATAAACAATTAAGTGTTTCATGACACAACTACATAATGTTATTATGAATCAGATAATGCCTAATAGACCTTGAAAAAAGAATGCAAGCTTCATCCCACATGAAGAATGTATGACTTGGTCAATTAACCATTTTAAAACCATTACTGTATTATTATTATTATTATTTCAGGTACTTATATAGCGCCGTCAATTTACGCAGCGCTTTACATATACATTGTACATTCACATCAGTCCCTACCCTCAAGGAGCTTACAATCTAAGGTCCCTAACTCCCATTCATGCATATACTAGGGCCAATTTAGACAGGATCTAATTAACCTCCCAGCATGTCTTTGGAGTGTGGGAGGAAACCGGAGTACCCGGAGGAAACCCACGCAGGCACAGGGAGAACATGCAAACTCCAGGCAGGTAGTGTCGTGGTCGGGATTCGAACCAGCGACCCTTTTACTGCTAGGCGAAAGTGCTACCCACTACACCACTGTGCTGCCCCCGACATTACTGTATAATGTTTCTGTTAAGAAAAAGTATGCACTGATGTGTTCAAAATATATAAAGAAACAAAGAAACCAAGTCAGCAATTTTAATTAAAATAATATCTGGTGAACCCTGCTATGAAGGTCCTGGTTCAGACACCGGCTGTTTTAGGGTGACAGCTCTACTGTCTCCTGTCTCTACTGTCTCCAAATGGTGATCTTGCCTTTTTACTCCGTGTTTCCTTTGAGGACCAAAATGGCCATTTCAGCACACATTACACAAGCATGTTCCACTGTTGTCATTTTCAGGCATCTCTCCCTTTGAAATGCCATGTAGCCATTGCTGGAGTGCATGCATGTAGACAGTAAATTGCTGCAAAGCAGCTGCACTGAGATGCAGCAAAGAATAAGAAAAGGGTGAATGCAAATACTTAAAAATGTAAAAATGTTAATGTTAGGTTTATAGTAAATGTGCCAATTCTGGGCAATTTAAATTAGATATGAAAAATGTACAGTATGCATAGACGTTCGATTCGGGGAAAAAAAATGTGTAAATAGCAATAGTAACTGATGCTTTAATAAAATAAAAGAACATCTAGCCATCAAACAGGGAGTTGAAATTCACCTTTTCCTTTTAAAATTATTTTAATTCTAGAATTCCACAAATATGCAGCATACATTCTAGAAAAAAGGAGGCTTTATATATAGAGTGTATATATATCTCTTAGGATATTCCCATTTAAAATATTACCAAACGGAATAAAAGTTACACTGACCTACGCCAAGAAAAACAGTTCTTCTTGTGTATATAAAAATATTTTTTGAAGAAATCATATGACTACTAACATATAACTAATATATTATTTAAAAAAACAATCCTAAACATTCAATCAGCAAGTTTCCACTTTTTCAGGAGTTTGTTGAGAAGCAATGATTGAGCTATGTTTAAATAGTGGTCCAAACTTCAATATAGTTTACATGTAATCAAAACTATTGAATAACTGTCCCTCTTACCAGAGGCCAGGGATACACAGCAATTAGAAAAGAGCAAGAAAAAGGACTCCCACTCTCACAGGTAAAATGGCTGAACCACTGACCATCAGACCACAACGTCCTGCCCATATGTGATTAGGGTGATTTTAGGCATGCAGCCATTTAGCCTGCATTCATCTAGGAGGTTCTCTTCTGGCTGTTTCTTGAGGAAGGATTCCTCTCTCTTTCTTAACCACTTGCTGACCACAATGCATATATATATATATATATATATATATATATATATTGCGGGTTGCAAGTGGTTTACTGGGGTTAAGACTAAAGCTATCAACCATAACCCCGTATTTTTTTTTTCACCTGACGGATAGCTTTCTTATGAAAGTGGTCTGAGTGGCTCATTTAGCCGCTGGATTGCTTTCAGAAGCGGTGGCAGGGAATGCCTCCCGCTGCTCCCCTGAGCTTCTCGGGCTTACCATTTTTACTGGTGTGCCCAAGAAACGATCAGACAGTGCAGCCAGCTGGTCACAGAGATGAACAGAGACCAGATTGTCTCTGATCACCTCTATGGCCTTGGACCAGAGCGACGTCATGATGCCACTTCCAGTCTGAGGCGGAAGCAAACAATATTTTTTTTTGCGCAAAAGATAAAACAATGTTTTTGTTTTTTTGATTTTTTTTGATCCTTTGCTTTTAAAGGTAAATGAGAGATTTGGGGTCTTTTTTACCCTAGATCTCTCCATAAAGAAGACCTGCCATCATTATTTCTATTACAAGGAATTTTTACATTCCTTGTAATAGGTATAAAAGTGATCCAAAAAAATTAGGGAACAGTGTAAAAATAGAAAATAAAATAAATAAGAAAAAAAAAGTTTAAAACGCTCCATCTCTCCTGCTCACGTACAGAAGCAAACAAATACGTAAGTCACGCACGCATATGTAGATGTTTGTTGCAGCAAATGTACAGTATGTACATTTTTTTTTAAATCTAATCCTAAATACCTTCCTGCACAGCGCCAATGTGAGGAGGAGAGCGGAGGAGGACACAAGACAGCACAGTGGTGCTTTGAGAAAAGGTATTTAGAGTTAGATTTTTTAAAAAACTGAGACACAGTACTTTGCATCTTGATAAAAGAGAGGGGATGCAAGTTATTTGGGCTTATGGCTTTACAACCACTTTAAATATTTTTACATGATTTGCATAAAGCTAACTTTGGCTTACTGATCTTTTTTCATTGTATCCTCAGCTTTAATTGGCCCATCTTGTGGCAAGTTTACAATAAATGAAATAACTTTTCATAATAATACATTTCTGATAAATGTGGAAAAGAAAAGTGAACTTTAGGCCATAAACACATATGCATCAAAATAAATTGTCCGATGAGTTGCACTATAATGAACAAGGGGTGTAACATCTGTCAGCATTGGCAGTGCAGCTTTAGCATTCCCTGAGGACTTTCCTGCTGCTGAGATAAAGCCTGGAGCTGTATACATCAATTACAACTCTTTCAGAACAATGACACTGTTTAACAGAAAGTAACTTTCATGGTCCTTTATGTGTGAAGCTCAGTATATTGTTATTTTACATTAAAATAAAGTACCTACATCCCTGTTCAATATAGAAATATTTGTCCCATGTGAGAATAGGACGACTCACCCACTAGGGGAGAGAGAAGGGGGCTATGGGATTTTACATGGTACCAAAATGGACTCACAAACTGGTTGTTTGTATAAAAACAAATATTTATTCAATACATACGTATATATATAAAAAAAAAAGGAACTTTTTTATACATTCATTACATCACCATCCCATGTAGTGGGTAATAGTTAAATGTTATTTTTTCACAGTCATTCTACTAGTGCTTCCCGACCAGTTTCGCGGTTATCCCGCTTCTTCAGGAGAATGCACGGTATTAGCTGTGTATTGCTATAATAGACAATAGATATTAGTACATTTTTGACAAAATCATCATATTTAGTTACATTTGTCTTATATGCAACACTATTCACTGTATATGTGTGGCCCACAACAACACTGCCACCTACCTGTGTGTCCGAGCCACTTCATCAAGGCCTATGGTCTGGTGTTCCCCGGGGCGAGCATGGGAGGATGTACTATTGAAATAATATTGATATGTTTATATCCCATTATTACCTCCATATACTATACTCAATACTTATACTCTGTAATATATTAATCCACTTTTTTATCTTAAGAAAGAGGGGGATAATTTTATCCCAATAGGTAAACTTTTTATAATTAGACTTCCTTTGGGTACTATATCACATAATTATATCCTGTTAGTATAAAGTTGTGCTTACTTCTTATATGAATGACATAGGGTCCCGTCCCC
>BLSH010264060.1:631779-642186 GCA_018402905.1 Glandirana rugosa
GCAGAACAGATGTTCACTTATTCCCGGTTTCATTTAAAGTGACACACACATTTTGCAGAACAGTGAAATGTGTTCTCCCGGCTTATTTATACTTTTTTGACACAGTTTGAATATGATTTTAGAACAGTTCTATGGCCTCTACCGTTAATTAATGCTTTTCAGACCCATTTTGAAGATGATCTCCATTTTTGCTTTTTTTATGTTTTTATTTTTTTAAAAATATTTAAAGTTATTTCCCTGTCCCCATTTCTTTGTAGGTCACTTGTCCCACCCTTACCCCAATTTCCTTCCTTTTGCAGACCTCTAGGACCTTCCAGGACTATTTTACAGCCATTTTTGTGCCTAAAAGTCCGTGTCCCCATTGATTTCAATGGGGTTCGGGGTCCGGGACAAAGTTCGGGTTCTGTCTGGACCCGAACCCGGACTTTGTCCCGAAGTTCGGCCGAACCAGCAGAACCCGGACTTCTAGAAGTTCGCTCATCTCTAAACTCAATATTTGTTACAGGTCTTTACCTCAGAAATAACCAAATCTACTAAATCAGTGAAACAGTCAAGTAGCTTGCATTTTCAAGTCAGTAATGGCAAACTTCATATTTTCTTCATACATGTTACCTTTAACATGTTTATATTACCAAATAAATCTTTCTTGAAGAGTTGGTTATCTTTATAGTTCAGCATCCATCATTAGGCCTCATACACACAGGCGTTTTTTACAGCCACGTTTTTTAGTGTTTTTGCAGCTCTCCATGTTTTTCAATGGCCCCATAAAAACGCTGAAGTTTTTGAGCTGTAGATGGTGTCGGCATTAGTGAGCTGTAAATAGAACGCGGGACCAGCACGTTCCGAGGCTGTAGCATTTTGGCGTATTTGACGCTAAGCCGGCAAAATGCTAACTAACGCTCACTAACGCCGTACCGACGTTAACCTGCATTTTTTAAGTTAAATCCCCTGTGGTTCCCCTGCAGCACCAGAAGTGAGGCGCGCGGGGAGAGACGGAGAAACCAGCAGCTGTAGGGCAGCCACAGGGGAATGGTGCTATGTGTGGGGAGCACATTAGAGTGGAGGGGGGCATATTATAGGATGGGTGGAATGCGTGAGCACACAGTGCCCCCCCTCCAAACATTTGCGTCTAAATATAAAAAACTTTATAAATACCATTTTTTACCTCTTTTGTAAGTGGTCACATACCCTCTATTTTCAGCTGTATAAGAGCTAGGGGAGGCGAAACAGCATTACATTAGTGAATGGCTGTGCAGGGGGGGGCTGGCTTGTCAGGACAAGTCTGATCATTGGAGGAGAGCAGGCTTTATTCCCAGCATAGCTAGAGAACTGACCACACTGTGCTCTCCTGCCTAGTGTAGTCAGTTTTTAATAGGAAAGCAGAGGGAATGGCAGAAACAACAGGGGTTTCACACAAAAGAAGCAATACAAAGAGAACAGGACAGTTTTTCATACTAGTACAAGATACAGCAGGCACTTATCAGGAATATAAAATGTTGGATTTACATAATCTTAAAGATGTTTGTAGTGTCAAAATTGCTAGCTGATCTTGCTGTTGAGCAATAAGACCCACTAACCAGAATTCAAGGGGGCTCACACTGTAGTTGAAAGAACCATAAAAAAGTATCAAAGTATAAACATCTGGCAATTAGTCAGAATTCAGATTCCAGTTCTCTATTGTGGGGTTGTTAAAATCTGATTGGTTCCAGCATTTTACACATTGTTCTTGTTCTTTTTGTCATTGTTCAGTTGCCATTGTTCTTTGCACCAAAGTACAAAGTTAACCTATCCCAGTACATATGTTGGTTTTCTTTTCTTTGCAAATTAGTGTAGACAGTAATGCTATGAAGTGGCCCATAGTAGGCAGATATTAGCGTTCATTATTCTGCCCAATGCGAAATAGATTTTCTTTTTGGTCACAATTTTATACAGTTCTTCTTTGCTCTTTTTAATGCTTTTAAATGCACACACTGCACAAAATACAGCATATACCTATATTGTCTTCAGGTGTCTATACCCAAAGACATGATAAAAATAACTTGATATTATGTTCTGAGCATTCCCTACTCTATGGAAAAACTATATAAAAAAGTTTTGGACAGAGATACAACTTAACTTATGCTTTACTCCGCTTTCAGTTCTGCTTACTGTTAATTCACCATGCTTCTGTAAAAATATCAGAATGATGCTTAATTGAACTTCATATCAACCTTATAAAATAGAGTATTTTTTTATTTATTTTTTTACGTTATGTTTTATTAAAATTTCCAAAACTCCAAGCAAGTAAAATAAAGGAAGCAACGTTAATCACGGAGACAACAACACTTGTGAATCACATCATGTAGTACAATTCACCTCTGGTCAGATGATAGCAACAATGGTATGAGGATTATCCTAAGCCCTAGCATATAACCCTCTGAATTCTGAGGCCAGGCTGTCGGCGAATTCACCTCCGTGAATAAGATAGAAATTACCGGGGACTGGCTGCAATAGCCAGAGCCTCCGAGGTCAATAACCAGAAGGGGCCCACTGCGGGAAGCATCCAACTAGAACCGGCCATAGGGCATCGGGACAGCAACCCCAGTGAACTACGGTGCCCCCAGGTGTCAAGTCACATATTGTAAAACAAAGCATTCACCTCATGTGTGGCAAGTGCTACCGTAACACACGGGGAGGAACACTATCAAAAGGGGAGGAAACAAAAAAAGAAACAGGGCATGTAAACCCAAAAAGGAGAGAACAAAAGAAACCTCAGTGAGCAAGTAAAACAATTAAAATAAAAAGTAACTGGTAGCTGGTCTTTCAACATGAAGGGAGTAAAAAGCAGACCTGGTCTGAGCGTATGTTAACATACAGTACATCAGGACAAATATTGCATTACTGTTGCGTAAAGTCAAGTATACAGCAGAAGAGTATGCTACAGGGTCTTAGGTAGCCGCCAGACCATCACTTCTCATAGATGGGGAGCACTGTTACAGGGAACTGCAGTGACCCAGATTCCCCAAACGTATAATGTATCTATGTGTCCCAGGCAGTGTAGAATTTGCTATAGCGATCCTTGCACTTGGCCATCCAATCCTCCGCCTTTAATGTTAATTTTTACTTGGCCAATATATTCCAGAATGCTTACTTATCACATTCAGATTATGCTAATGACATATTTTGCAGGTTGGACATTGGAATGAATATGAACGTTTTGTTCCTGCTCCTGACCAGCAGCCCACAAATGACTCTTCTTCTGTGGAAAACAAGACTATTGTAGTTACAACCATTTTGGTAAGTCAAGCTTGCTTAATTTCATTGAGAAAGCTGAATAGACATTGTCGCCTCCCCATCCCCGAACAAGTTATGCTCAGCCACAGGGCTTTTTTTCAGCAGGAGCGCGGGGGAATGCAGTTCTGGCATCTCCAGCACTAAATGTATGTAATGGCAAGGGGTGTGCTGGAGGGTCTATCAACGCTGGTTGCTGGGAAATCTATTGTTCCTGGGGATCTATTGTTGCGGGGGTCTGCTGTTACTGGTGGAGGTTCTGTTGTTGCTGGGGTGGGGGGGAATGTTGCTGTGGTTTCAACTGTTGCTGGAAGGGATCTACTATTGATGGAGGGGTCTACTGATTCTGGCTGCTGGGAGATTTACTGTTGTTGGGGTGGGGGGCCTATTGTTGCTGAGAGGGAGGATCTACTGTTACTGGGTGGGGGTATATTGTTGTTGTTGTTTCCCAACATGAATTAAAGCTGACTGCTGACTTTTAATATAAGTACACTTACCTGTCCAGGAATCCAGCAATGCTGGAACCCCTAGACAATTCTTCGGGTGTATTTGCCAACATTGTACGTTGTAGGCATGTGCAAGTAACGCTGCGCTTTGTGAATGGTACTGCAGTCTTCTGGGACCTGTGTGTCTGTCCCAGAAGACTGTGGGGGGGAGCAGGAGGGGCCAACTTGCTTGTAGATTGCCATAGCGATCTGAGCCAGAAGTGTCTAAACCAGGTACCCGCACCCCCCTCCCCACAAAAAGTGCCAAATGTGGCAGTGGAGGGTGCATACAAGAGGAGCTTCCCCTTTTGGGTGGAGCTCCACTTTAACACCACAAAATGATACTTGGTTCTCTAAAAGGGGAGGTGGATAGGGGGTGAAACCAAGGGACAGTGCTTGGTGGTCCCTAGGGGCAGCAACAAAGGATGACTCAGAAGAGAGGGTACCTGTACCTATCCTTAAAAAACAAAAACCTGCTGACCCATACTCACTTCCTGGCTGCCTCACCACTGCAGGAATCCAACCTAAGTAAGCACTGGTTTTGGATCTGTCAGTGCTTACACAGATGGATGAAGTCACTCCTTTTCTCCCTCATGTGACATGCAGGGCTGGGATAAGGTAAAAGAGGCACCCACCTTGGAAGCTGTGCTGCTTTAAATATTGTTGAATTGATTTCTAAAAAGTATAGCAAAGGAGGAAGAGCACAGTTCTACATAGCAAGAAACAGCTTTGCTTTTCTTTGGCACAGGCATGCATTAACCACTTGAGTCCCAAGCATCATTCTAAATAGGCACAGGAACAATGGCTATTTGACCCAGTGCCTTTTTGAAACAGCATTGGAATTCAGGGGTTGTGTTGGGTATGGCCACCATATAGGCTGGGACTGCAAGTTGTCAGTGACAGCCAGCACTAAGCCGATGAGCTAAAATGATCAGCGCCTTAGCATCTAATCTTGCTATACAGTGCCTAATATAAGCTCTTGTAGCAGATCACCATAAACACAATGCTACCACAAAACTACAAAAAATGTACTGTTGTGCCTATTTGTGTCCTCACGAACCAACTTGATCCTATGTGAATATTATGCTAACATTTTTTTTTTGCATTGCAATGTAGCATAGAAAAAAGAAGTCCTCCTAAAGTAAAGCACAGAACCTCACTTTAAACTTTGCAGTTTTGTTATGCATATAAATAACACATGGAATATTTTATCATCTGCAGTTTCTAAAAGTTTAACAGTATTTTGGGGTACATATTTAGCACTGCATTAATTAAATAAAAGTTGCATTTGGAACAATCACATGATTGTTTTCCTTAATTGTTCAGTATTTCTTCCTAATTAAAACCTAGAAAATAAAGTATATGTATTCAAATCTGCTATCAAATTAAAGCCCTATCTGTCCTAAGGAAAATTATATATGATATGTTATGGAAGACTACAAACCTAAAAAATATAGGGTGCAGAACAAAACAGCATCGACACACTCTGGGATTGAAAGTGGTCGTAAAACTCTGACATTAAATATGAACAAAGCATATTTCTCTATAGTGTGTACTTGTTTCAATCCAGAGCACTAAGTTTCATTCCTCTATGCTGCCTTGTTCCTCTGCTATCTGCATGAGACACTTCTGACAGATATTTCTGACACCAAGAAATAAAAAAGGTAACATGAGAGGGAGCTCCAGCACACACTCTGAGATTAACAGCCTCGGCTCTGTTCCTGTGTGCTGTGTGAAGAGGGGTGTTTCCGCTTCCTCGAATCAGTACTCAGAGCTCTCCTCACTGACATCTGCAGAGTGTAACTTCAGCTCAACTAAACAAACAATAATTACATGCACCACTTACTAGTGTTAAAAACGTAATATATGCTCAATAAATCAATAAACAAATAACCCCTTTAGTGAAAAACATACATCAGTGTCCCGCTGTTCAGAATTATATGATACTGTCCCTTATTAAAATGTGACCCAACAGTATGCATTGTGTTCTTCAGTGCTCAATCTTGATGTACCACTTGTACCCCACATGCACTATATTGACACACACCCCCCACTTTAAGAGGATATATGTAATAGCACCACCTCGTCTCCTCCACTGCACAGTGGTGGCCCTTCCCTTTAAAAGATGTCTGCCATGACACCACTCCTTCTACTCCACTCCTCAGGTGGGCACAGAAATATTCTCCAAAGATAAATTGAAAACTAATAGTGCTCTCCATTTAAAATGTTTATTTAAGATAACAACATAAAATGGTATATTTTATTTTATTGTCCATTCCCATGTGCAGTCTTATGTATAAATGTTTGGACAGCTGAAGTCGTCTGCAAAAGGCTCCTCGCACATATGCCTTTTCAAGGAAGGCATCTGTTTGGTGAGGCACTTGACCAATGCATCAAAGAGGTCACAGATGGGAAGGGTTTCCTTCCACAGCAGAAAATCCCCCAACCCCCTTCTTCAGGAGCCCATAGCATTTCTAAACACAGAGCACCTTTCCTCTCTAACCAGGCTTTAACTTCAAAACCTAAGTTCAGCCCTTCTTTTTGGCACAAGGCTTGGCCCACCAAACCTTTCCCAAAACCCTCATCAGAATAAAGGGGCATCCTCACTCCTAAGAGTGGGGAGAAGTCTGTTACAGCATGCTCTAAACAAATGAATGGGCCAATATATGACAGAAAAATCCATTTGTCAAGACTTTTGCTACACCTTAAGAACAAAGGACATTCTTTTGAGGACAGTGAAGTGCACCTTTTGGACAGAGAAGATAACTGCTTTGCAAGAGGCATGTGAAACCATTTATATCGGACTGGAAAAGCCATTCCTGAACAGGGTGAGGGTCCTTTGACCATCTGTCTTCCATATCTAATTCCATTTATATATCTCTACTCCTGTGATTTAACAACAGTTCACACCTTCAGCCATGTGACTTAAAGGATTACCATCTGCGCAGACTTCATGACACCAAGGATAGAATTATGTAACTAGAACAGGATGGTTCTACAACTTTCACACCTCCCATCCTGTTCATAATCAACTAACATCTATCTCAACACATTCCATGGTAATAAGGTGTTTGTGGTACTTGTGTGGGTATAAATGCTGGGTATGTTCCTGACACTAAAGAAGTGGCTTGGATAAGATGCAAAATATCTTTAAGATTATGGAACATGTCCAGTTGAATGTAATTACTACTTACTATACGGTCTGGGTGTTACCATGGCCATGGCCTCACCAGGAAGATATTTTGTCAGAGGGTTGAGGTCAATTTGCACAGCTGCTATAATTTGAAGATAGAAGCTACTTAAGATGTAAATCTGTAAGGAGGTTGACAATCCTATTTTCCAGTCAGGTTTTTTTACGTTGTTTTCATAAGTATCTCTAAATTTAATTTTAAATTGCACTTACTTTCTTATGGCATAACTTACTAGCCAAGTACAAAAGTTGTGCATTATTTGTAATAGTACATTGGTGTTGGCTTAGCCCTTCCAAAATATACCAGTGCTTCATTGTTTTACAAAAAGTACTCTTAAGAAGCTTCTTCTTGGCAGCATATCATATTCTACGAAAATAGAATGCACATCTTTAAAACTAAAGCGAATATCTACATTTTTTTGAGCCCCACATTTTGTCCCCACATTATATATTTTTTTTCCATTATTATGTTTCCTTTCCCATGTCTGGATTTTTAATTGTGACTTTGATATCATAAAAACTATGCTAGTCATAAAAGTCTGTATTTATTTTCTGTGGTTTGTATCTGCAAAATTACAGCATTCATTTCATCTACTCAGACATAGATTTATCTGATGGTGCCTAGTGCTGTTCTCAATCCTTTCATCTACAGAGCAATAACAAGGGTGTAATAGAGCTTGTTTTTAGTAATGTGCTCTTTAATATGTTTGATCTTTTTTTTTTTTTTTTTTAAATATAGGAAAATCCATATGTAATGAAAAAGAAAAACTATGAGCAGCTAGACGGCAATGACAAATATGAAGGGTACTGTGTAGACCTAGCTAGTGAAATTGCAAAGCATGTTGGGATAAAATACAAACTCTCCATTGTTGAAGATGGCAAGTATGGTGCCCGTGACCCTGAAACTAAAATATGGAATGGAATGGTGGGTGAACTTGTGTATGGGGTAAGTGTTTCTCTATTTTTTGAATACTCCGTTAACATCAGTAATATAATATTTTAAAATTACCCAGAAAAAGTTTGCTAAACTCATAATATTAGATTTAGGAAAATGGTACAATTGTCAATTACAAGAATGAACTTGAGAGGTGTTCTTCTCTAAGTAACTACAACCATGACCCTTTAATCCCTTCATGCCTAAGGGCAAAACAAATGTTAATGCCCAAGCACAATTTTGCAACTTTGACATATGTTAGTAAAACTGTACCTATTGGTACAACTACTTTGTGTATCCAGGTGGATTATACCTTGCTTTTTCAGGACAAATTGGTAAATGATAATGGATACCCCCTGATTTTTGTTTTATTATCAAATGAAAACTGGTCCAAAATAGTATAATTTTTTTTTTTTTAACTTAGCTGTATATATCTTGCTATTATCATAATTTACCACCAAAGAACAACCCAAAATAAATCCTCCTGCCCCTGTCAATTGCAGCAATGCTACATATGTGTATGTTAGTTGGTATTTGTACCCGTAGTACAGCCCAGAAACAATGGTGTGCATTTTGCTTTTTTTAACCTGCCTAAAACACACACACTACTTGACACTGATACTAATTTAATTAAAAATGTAATTCTAACCAAAATATATGGGCCATGACCTTTGACCCCAACCTTGACCCTAACACTAACCCTGGCAAACATAGATCTTGTTATTTTTTTCTTATTTTTTTTCTTTTACATTTTTCTTTGATTTTTTTACAAACTTTGGCTTGTTTACATCTTCCTCCTCCTCCAGTTCTCATTCAAAACAGGAAGTGAACACAGGGGTGGGCTCACAGTGGCTGATCCCTGTGATAGCCAATCAGAGGCTATCACAGTGATCAGGTGATCCGGAATGGAGAGTCCCGGGCCCCAATGGTTAGTATTAGACCCGGGGCTCTTGGTGAGAGCCCGGTCTCTGTGCGGCATGCTCCAAGCACAAAGAGAGATACGCATATATGCAGCCCCACTGAAAAAAGTGTGCGATTGGTGGGAAGGGGTTAAAGGCAATATAATCCAATATATGTGCTATTCCCACAGTATTTAATATTAAAACTTAACAATAGGTGATGAAGATTTTCATATGTTTAGCTTTTTCCTAGTGTTTTTTAGTGACTGTTAATGTATGTAACTCATGAACACTATCAATAGGTAAACATTCTGACTTATTGGAGTGCTTAAAATAGAAAACTAAAACATTGCAAACATTTTCAGCAGCGCAATAATAAATAAATGATCACACATATCATGACATAAAGTGCATGTGCTGACAGTCCATCTAAGACCAAAAGCAATTGTCCATAAAGTGCTATGAAGCAAAACTTAAAATCAGGAACTCCTCCACCAGTGCCACCACGTGAGATCATTAAACACACTGAGGCTCACCAGATGTCCCGAGGTCAATCAGCATGTCTTAAAACAGGCGACAATCTCCCGAACAGAGTGCTCCACAAAATCACCAGCTTCCACCGGCTAATCTTTCTGTCAAAGTAGCTTGTATGGGAAGAAGGAGAAATTACTAGAGTTGAGCGAACACCTAGATGTTCGGGTTTGGTGGGTTCGGCCGAACTTCAGGAAAACGTCTGGGTTCGGTACCGAACTTGATCCGAACTTTACCCCGAAACCCCATTGAAGTCAATGGGGACCCAAACTTTTCGGTACAAAAATGACTGTAAAAAAAGTCCTGGAAAGTGCTAGAGGGCTGCAAAATGATTTTAGAACAATAATCTGTCCCTTACAGCAACAGCAGGAACCTGACCCTATAGAATTAGAAGATGTTTTTAGAACAATAATCTGTCCCTCTAAGCAGTAGACTCTACCTAGTCCAGTCAGATCTTTCTGTAATGCAGGATGAGATCTGCAATCTGTCCCTAAAAGCAGTAGTAGTAGTAATATCTACCTATCTATCTATTTGCAATCTGTCCCAAAAAGCAGTAGTAGTAGTAATCTCTACCTATCTATCTATCTGCAATCTGTCCCCCACAGCACTGGCAGCATCCTCTCCCTACACTACCCAGAGAGCATGTGACATGCAGCACTAAGTGACTCCAGCTTATACAGAGGCTGGGTCACATGATACACTGGCCAATCACAGCCATGCCATTAGTAGGCATGGCTGTGATGGCTTCTAAGGGCAAACCAGTGAAACGATTGTTGATTGGCTGCCCTGCAGCTATTCAACATGCGTGATCAAATACCCAAACCCAGAACCCAAACTTTTTTTCAAATGTCCGGGTTCGGGTCCGCGTCACGGACACCCCAAAGTTCAGTACGGACCCGAACTTTACAGTTTGGGTTCGCTCAACTCTAGAAATGACCTCTCATAGTGTAGTATTTCATTAAAAAAACAGTTTTAATGTTAAAAATGCACTTACATGTCACAACTTCAAAACGATCATTCATGTACCATCAACAAGTGGTCTTGTTACCTGGTCGTGAATGCCGCTCGTTCGCTCTCATCCGCAGCGTCACTTCGGAT
>BLSH010264060.1:651382-693246 GCA_018402905.1 Glandirana rugosa
GTAACGTGTCCGTTAGACATATCCTCACCTTACCGGACGTATGAGTATCGACTGTTACGTACCCGTTAGATTTGTTTACGTTTATCTTGAGCTTCCGACAATTTCGTATCGCGAGGTCAGTACCATTAAACAGAAATTATAACCGGAAAGGAGAAGATTCAATACATTTTACTAACTCTTACTCCTTTACGAAAAAAATACTTAGGAAGTCCCTTATTATCCTGTCGTCCTGGTAAGTTTATTTTTTTTTCTTTTTTTTTTCTTTTCTTTACTCTATCGTAATGTGAGTAAGTGTACATCATATTCGGTGTTATCAAAAGAAAAGCATTGATTTATTTTTCTCAAGTAAAATCTGCTTCCTAATGTGAATGAGTGTAATGCTATCTCATTTCTTTTCTTTTTTTTTTCTTTTTTTTTATTTGAATGGTCCTGCTGTCCTATTATTCCCTGAAGGATTCATAAAAAAAGCATTTCCTCATTCTCAATCATTTTACATAACTTAGAAGAGGAAAGGCCAATATTAAAGACAAATTACCATGACTGGAGCGCTATGCTTTAACAGCCTTCGAGTTCTATTTGCATTTGTTTAGATTGCCCATGCATTGTCAGCTATGAGTATGCAGGCCATTCCACTCCTATACAGATTGCCTGTGCAATGTAGATATAAACACGTAATTGTAAATTCTTAACAAGCCTGACAAAGTGGACCTAGACCACAAAATGTGCACTGTTAACAGGCCTGATCACTCTTTAGCCTTGTTGGTGGTTTTATTTTATTTATTTTTTAATGATAACAAAGAATCTATTACCCACAGATCAGAAATGTCCACAAATCTTTGGATATGTTGTGATCGTGCAGACTCCATCTGGCCAACCAATCTCAAGTGAAAAAATAATTAATTGGATGTTCATGGGAGATCACTATTGTTAGCCCAAGATAAGGCTTAGAGTGAAAGGACGTGTGTATTTTTCAACTTAATTATAAGGCTGGCACTGGTTGGTGAATACACATGCATGTTTGATTGAAGTAATTATGTATCTTAATAGAAAATATCTTGTAAGAAAGATAATTTGGTGCTTTTATTTCTGATTGCTGTCTGCTGTTTATGGCAGATCTTAGGGAAGGCTGTATTTTACACATGGGTTAGTATTAGAAATATTAGTGTATAAGATGAGTGGCAGCAAACTGAATGATTATATGTTTACATTTTTGTATAGGCTTGTGCTTTATTTGTTCATAGGGTTTCATTTTACAGAAAGGCACAATCTGACTTTTAAGGAATAGTACTGTGCACCAGCATTTACAGCAGCAGTCTCTTAGTCCCACTGTTGCATTGCCTGAAGAATAGACCATGAATGGATAAACATGTTTTTATTTGTAAAATAATAGATGGAAATATTTTCCAGCATGCTCACAGAGGGACACATTATATTTTACACATATGAAACTTATCACTGGCAAGGCATGACTTGCATTCAGCGGCAAAACTGGACCAAACTTTGGCCAAGTCAATTTTAAGATCTCAACCAGTCTGCCTGAAAGCTAATGTAGAAGAATCTGTCATTTTCTAAAATACCCTGCAGTGCATAGCTGTTTTTATCCCAGCACTAGCCTCTGCAAGAAATATTTTAAAAATAATGACCCTGGGTCTTGTTTAAAAATTGCTTACATTCTTTTTTTAACATCGTACATCATCCAAACCGATTTACCTTAAAAGCTTAATGCTTGATGTTTCCTGAGTTATGGATTGTTAGCTGGTGTGAATGTCATGAAATAATAATGAATTCTGCACTTTAAAGAAACAAAACTGGTACTTTTCAGAAAACACTTGCTACATGTGCAATTTTAAATGGTTTCATTCTTGATTTATGATCTTAATACAAAAGACAAGCAGATCCACCCAGTGCAGAGAACCTTTTACCATTACATAGAGATACGCAAGCAAATATGAAATGCATCTATGGTTTGATAAATTATGTTCCATTTATCATATTATTTACAACAATGGTTTGTGCTTTTATAAGTAATCTGTGTACATACAGAGAGGAAAATAAAACTTTTGTTAAAAGGTAGAAGTGTGGTAAGAAAAAGTGGCTGGAAGTTTACAAATGTTTTAATCTTTTATGTTTTATCTGTGGCTATTGCAAAATGCACTTGCTTTTATATAACAACATTAAAAATAATCTTAATTTTATACTGTATTATCATTTGATAACATCTGATGCAAAGGCAATATTAGGCTGCCATTGCTAACCTACTCTTTAAAACTTATGTTCTTCCATTAGAGATTAAGAACCTTTTAAGTCACTTTCCTGCAACATTTATATACAGAAAAGGAGCCCACCATACTATGACCACCATACTATTACCTTATCCCCATGATAAGATTCCCTCACAGCTGTGAACTCCAGTGTTTCATAGGTTTGACTGTGAAGGACTCCTGATGCTTTTCCTCCCCTTCCTCTCCTCCTCCTCCATTAACAAAACTCCTTTTATTGTTTTCACAGAATGCAACATGTCCTATGAATGGTGGGGGATCCTGGCGTTCATTTCCCTCTCCCCTATTCACAGAATAGGGGCGAGGGAAATGAACGCCAGGATCCCCCACCATTCATAGGACAAGTTGCATTCTGTGAAAGAAAAATAGTTTTGGTAATGGAGAAGAGAAAAATAAAGGGAGGAGCGAGCATTGGGAGTTGGTCACAATAACAGCCACAGCTTTAACCCATGCAGAGCTAGTTCACAACTGTGAGGGGGATCTGGCATGACTGAAAGGAGGATTTTTACAGTAAGAAGCAGCTTGCAGGATGTAGGGCACACTATATTAGAGGAAAATTACTGTATGTGGCTGAAGCTGTATACCGAAAAAAAAATGTATCTAAACTTCAACTTTAATAGATTTATAAACATAAGTGAACATGATTCTTATTCTTACATTTTCTGATAGCTTTGATAACTAAATGACTTATTGGAGCTGATAAAGACATAAAAACATTTTACTTAGAAGCAAAGTAAATATTAATTTTATTAAGTGAATGTTAATAATAAAGATGAAACTCATATCATGTGATCATGCGCTAGAAAAATAAATTATTTAAAGGGTTAGTTCACTTTTTTTACAAAGTATGAAAAGGTGAACTAACTCACAACACCCTCCGCACACCTCTGGTCCCCACTGCACTTACCTTTTTGGATAATTATTTTTCACTGCCCATGCTAGCTGATGTAGTTTTCTGGGCTTTTGAAAGACATGCTTTTCTGCACCCTTCTTTTTTTGGGGTGGCTCAGAGTGTTAGTGCAGTCATGTGCTGGCACTGACCAATCCCCACTCACCACCATGATGCTACACAGTCTTCAGGCTGTGTGCTGCATTTTGCAGATGCCCGGACAACTACAACTGTTGTGTGGGAAGCAGAAGATAATCAAGGAAGGAGATAAGTGCAGCAGGGAGCGGGGGTGTGGGGAGGGTGCAGTGAGTTAGATCACCTTTCCATTTTTTGTGAAAAGGTGAACTAACCCTTTAAACTTCACTTGCATGTGATTGGGTATTCAAATTGAACACAACTTAATTTTATTTACTATTATTTACTTTGCAAAGGGAACATACTCTACTCCTTTGCTAAATGAACACTGATTTCTCTCCTCTCTACTGCACTGTAGGGGTTGGCTATTTTATCTGACATGCAACAAAGAAATAAACAGGCACATCAGATTACTAATAAAAAGACAGGAAGTGCCACCGGTAAAATTTATATTAAGATAAGGAACGTTTTCAAAGATATTTAAAATTCTTTTAGTACTTATTCATAGCTGAACTATGTATTGTATTACAATAGGTAAGCAGTAATTTAGGGGAACATTTTATTCATCCTCTCCACACTTTTCATTTCCTTTCCTTTGCTCTTTCTGTCTCTCTCTGCCTAAAGAAGTATTGTAAAGGCTAGTCAGTGAGGCTTTCTCTGTTTTAATTTTCATATAATTATTGTCACACACATGCCACACCAAAGCTATCTCCTGCATTCAATACACCACCAAAACAAGTCCTGAACTTTAAGGGAGCTCTGGAGACAGTGTTTGAAACGGATGCTTCATTTTACTAAACAAATGTGCACTTATTGAACTATTTTCTTTGTTTTCAGAGAGCAGACATAGCTGTTGCCCCTCTCACCATTACTCTGGTACGGGAAGAAGTGATTGATTTTTCAAAACCATTTATGAGCCTTGGCATCTCCATCATGATTAAGAAGCCTCAAAAATCAAAACCAGGAGTGTTTTCCTTCCTGGACCCTTTGGCCTATGAAATATGGATGTGTATAGTTTTTGCATATATCGGAGTCAGTGTAGTTCTTTTCCTTGTGAGCAGATTCAGCCCTTATGAATGGCACTTGGAGGACACCGATGAAGCTCGTGACCCTCAGAATCCTCCTGACCCACCAAATGAATTTGGGATATTTAACAGCCTTTGGTTTTCCCTGGGTGCCTTTATGCAGCAAGGATGCGATATTTCTCCAAGGTTTGTTTCATATCACTCCATCACCTTCTTGCATTTTATGGTCATACACTGACGCCATGGTGTATATATGTTAATTTTAGCAACCATTTTTAATTCAGTTGTTCTTGCTTCACAATCCACTCAGTGCTAAGCGTCATCATTAAGTCATATTGCTTGCCACCATCATCCATGTATAATTGGTATAAGATCAAAACCCCTTATACATGCCAATTTAAACTTATATTCACCATGTTGAGACTGTAAAATGCATAGGGTCTTTTTGTTTCAGCAATGCTTGGAGGTCTACCGTGTTTTTGCTGCATATCTCATTTTACGGTCATCTGCTTGGTGCATATAACATATGTTGCTATGCAAAAATAACTTCTTGCACTGAAGACACATGCAGCAGCAGTTTATTACCTCTGTCTTCATGCTTTTCATCTCATGCATTTGTCTCTTCATTTCTGTCATTGCATAACTGGCTTGCACTCTATTTCTGTTTTGTTATCTGTTCCTTTGTTACATTTCTGTCTATTTCGCTTTTTACACTGCTATTGGCTGTTAAATGTTCTTTTTTATGCAATCCAACCTTTCTTTTTTATTGGCATTTACACGCTACAATTAAAATACCTAAAACTGCACTACAAATATAAATAAATGCAATGTTTGTTTTAGGGTTTATCTTAAAACCATAACTTTTTAATAACATTTTCAGGTTGCTTTATAAAGACTTCCTTTATCTTTCAGAAGTCCATCACGGGCTCTTTATACTTATTTGGGACATCAGCATTGTGATATCCCTGCCATTACTCCTGCTTTTTTCCTGACAACCTCCAATTAATGAACACTTAGCTCAAAAGAGATTTGTCTTACTGCCACTGTAAAGGGGTAGGGGGGAGGGGGGAGGAACGGTGGAGAGAGATACACGTGGACACTGCAACTGATGGAATATCTCAGAAGGGAAAGTTGTCATTGGAACAAGTGTCCTAACCTTTTCAATCAATTGTTGACAATTGTATGCCTGACGTGTAGACATGAAATTGTCACCTGATCTGGGCTAAAACAGCAGTACTGGATGTTGTTTCATGTCTCTAGATACCTTTGCTCCTCCCCCACAAAACTGGGTGTTCACACCCCTTCTTTTGCATTGTCCATTATATATTGTAAATTTAAAAAATACCAAAATATAACCCACTACAAAGCACTTGCGCTGACCTAAGACCAGAGGTGCAGAGGTCTGACACTGAGAAACATAAAAAAACTGTTTTAACTGTCCAGCATCAGCCAGTTACTGAAATGTAATGTTTGGGTCGACTGGTCCAATGTTTTTCCAGAACTCAGGCTTTGTCACTTATTTCCAGGGGAAAAAGTGACTGGAATTATGACAAGGCACTGACATTAAAATATTGTGTATATATATATCTACACAGCTCTTGCAATTTCAAATATATCTTTCAGAGATCCATTTTATATTTTGTTTAACAGTGACCAGTGACATTTTGTTTAACAGCGAACAGTGACATTTTAATGTTATGGTCAGAACCCCTTCCCTGCGAAGTACACTGAAGTGTCACTGATGAACATCAATATGACATAGAAAAGAAAATTAAGTAGGAAATTTATCAAAAAGTGAGAATCTGGAGCAGCCACAAATGACAACCAATCAGCCTCTATATACATTTTCAAAGCTTAACTGAACAAGCTGAAAATACAAGCTTATTCTTTGCTATGCAAAGCTGCTCCAGATTCTGTCTGCTCAAGTGTTCATAAATTCCCCTCACAGTGTAGTGAAACAAGTTGAAGCCTATCACCTATATATTTATTCTTAGAGATATCATTAGTCCATTTTAATTGGTTCCTTCTCAGTTAGTTTTACAGTTCAATGTATTTATGATAGCCATGCCAACAAACACAAAACAGGGCTATTGATATATTATTCAGTAAATTAGAACCTGGGAAAGTATACATACCGGGATAATTTTTAGAACTAGATCTGGAATTACAGTACTTGGTAGCCATGCTAACCAGTGCTGTCACTGTTGCTAATATTTAAAGCTCTATAAAAGCAAGCATAAGTGCAACATTTTCAGGTTGTTGAAATTTTGGTTCATTTGTGTTTTAAAACTTCAGTATACAGATATGTTTTTATACCACATGTGTTTTTCTTAATTGTACATCTCAGTACAAAGATCACTTCATATTTATGACTACTAGAGTTAAGCTGCCCCATCAGGTAAATTGACAGTGGGAAAAAAAGGAGACGGATGTTCCTCTGAAGATCTCCTTTTGTGAGCCTTAGGTCACTGTCTATTGCCTATTCTGAAAACGCTTGCTTAGGTAGGGAAAGGCTTCATCTGCATCTGTCAAATATGGCCAGGATGCCAAGAAAGACTACTCAAACCTCGCATGTAAGAGCGGGGGCTGCCTATCATGTTGCTGGTTTGTACTGGATCCTGTGGGCAGTGATCTCCGGGGTCATATATATGCAGTGATCTCACTCGTGGGATGCTGTACAGGTCCAGAGCACTGATCCTATTGGGGGGAGTTGAGTCTCTGAAGACCCTGCAGGGCATACCTGCTGTGAGGGGTAATTGGGTCTTCTAGTCCTGCAGCAGCAAATAGTAAGTACTTCTGTGGTGATGCATTTGACAGTTTCACCTAAAAGTGTTCTATGGTACATTTGGAATAGTGCAAACTGGTATCTATGTGCAAAGTGACACACCGCAGTAGTGGTCTTCAAAAGATGAGGATCGACATACAGTAAAACCTTGGATTGCGAGCATAATTTGTTCCGGAAACAGGCTTGTAATCCAAAGCACTTGTATATCAAAGCGAATCTCCCCATAAGAAATAATGGAAACTCAGATGATTCGTTCCACAGCCATTTATTCATAAATCTTTCAGTTTATAGTCCATATTAAAAGATTATAGCCATGGGATAGGTTGTGTAACCATAAAATGCCCATTAACAAATGGCAGCCTCCACAAGGGGATTAGAAGCAAAATCCAACAGGAGCTACAGAGTATAAAAGAGAAGAGAGGCAACTCTAAGTGTAGCAATATGGTTACATTTAATGAAACTCACATGGTTGAGGAGTAAAAAAGGCACAGCTAAGTATGCAGGCATCCAGGGGGAAAGCTGTCCACATAGACCGCCCTCCACACTGCCGGCTATCACCTCTGTCAGGCTGCAATCGTGACCGGGAAGACTACCCTGCAGTAGGGCAATCTAAACGTGAGGCTTGAAGCACTCGTTGAGTACAATGTGGAAGGGGTGACGTTGATGATGGTGCGGAGGATGGTCCATGTGGACAGCTTTACCCTGAATGCCTGCATACTTAGATGTGCCTGTTTTAATCATCAACCATGTGAGTTGCTAAATTGTGTACCTTCAATAAATGTAACCATAGTGTGACACTTTGAGGGGCCTCTCTTCTTTTTTATACTCAGTTGTGACATGAGACTACTTGTATATCAAGACAATCGCTTGTATGTCAAGTCAAAATGTATATAAAAAAATTGCTTGTCTTGCAAAACACTCTCAAACCAAGTTACTCTCAAACCAAGGTTTTACTGTATGTGCAATGATGTCATCATGCTCATCTGCTCATGCACGGACACCATTTTGTTGGTTCCCCTGGCATGTAAGTGTGCAATTATTAGCTCCCCTGTATAATATAGTGTAGACACAGCTCTAGTGCTTGTCCAGCTACAATCAAGCATAGCCCCTGTACAGCTGCAGCATGCCTACAATGCTTCAGCACCAAGGCACAGCAAGTAGTGGGACTTGCGTATTGGGGTGACTTGCTGCTTAGGTGTCTGCTTTGGGCTGACACTCCTCTCAGCTCTGTGACCACTCCCTTATTGGGTCCTATAAGTCTAATAACACTCAGCAAGCCACAACATTATGCAGACAGTGGGATGGTGGAAGGACATTGGGGGTAAGACAAGGTGATACATATATGCTGATTAGCCATTCAAAAATTCAGGATGGAGTCTGCCAAAAAGATAATTTGGGGAGCCATGTCATCTGCTGGTGTTGGTCCACTATGTTTTATCAAGTCCAAAGTCAGGGCAGCCTTCTAGCAGGAAATTTTAGAACACTTCATGTTTCCCTCTGCTGACCAGCTTTATGGAGATGCTGATTTAATTTTCCAGCAGGACTTGGCACCTGCCCACACTGCCAAAAGTGCCAATACCTGATTTAATGATCACAGTATCACTGCGCTTGATTGGCCAGTGATATTGTCTGACCTAAACCCCATAGAGAATCTGTGGGCTATACTAAGAGGAAGATGAAAGACACCAGACCCAGCAATGCAGATGAGCTGAAGGCTGCTATCAACAAAACCTGGACTCCATAACACCTCAGCAGTGCCACAGGCTGATCGCCTCCTTGCCACACTGTATTGATGCAGTAATTAATGCAAAAGGAGCCCAGACCAAGTATTGAGTGCATACCATACTGTAAATGGACATAGTTTTCAGTAAGCCAACATTTCTGTATTAAAAAAATCTTTTTTTTTATTGGTCTTATGTAATATTCTACTTTTCTGAGATACTGAATTTTGGGGTTTCGCTAGATGTAAGCCATAATCATCAAAATTAAAATAAAGAAATGCTTTAATTATTTCACTCTGTGTGTAATGCACCTATATAAAATATAAGTTTCACTTTTTGAATTGAATTACTGAAATAAATTAACTTTTTGGTGATATTCTAATTTTATGAGATTACCTATATACAGTACATATATATAATAAATATATTTTTTTTTTGTTTTAGATATGTATTTCAGAGTAGAGGTAGGCAACCTTTGAAAGGTGGAGATCTACAACATGGATACCACACCCCAGGGATCTTAGATCTCTTCCAACTCCACAACAACTTTTTTTAGCCTACCTTAAAAGTTAGCTACAGCAAGAAACTCTGCATTCACTTGACCTGATGCTAAAGTCCATCATGATGACAGAACAACTGGAGCTGCAAGCTGACTTGCATGACTAGTTTCAGGCCTGGCTTGCCTCAATACTAGCCTGGCATTCTATTTCTCAGTTCTGGCCCAGTATGTAGGGCAGTGTCCAGGGCTCAGTGCAGAGGTCAGTAGCAGGTAGGACAGTGTACAAAGGTCAGTAACAGGTAGGGCAGTGTACAGAAGTTAGTAGTATGTAGGAAAGTGTCCAGGAGTCAGTAGTAAGTAGGGCATTGTACAGGGGTCAGTCGTATGTAGGGCAGCATCCAGATGTCAGTAGTAGGTAGGACAGTGGACAAAAGTCAGTAGGTAGGGCAGTTTATGGATGTTAGTACAGATGTCATTAGTATGTAGGGCAGTGTTCAGGAGTCAGTAGTAGGTTTGGCAGTGTACAGAGATCAATAGCATATAGAGCAGTATACAGAAATCAGCAGTAGGTAAGGCAGTGGACAGAGGTCAGAAACTTGTAGAGCAGAGTACAGAGGTCAGTAGTAGGTAGGGCATCGTACAGGGGTCAATAAAATGTAGGGCAGTGTGTAGAGGTCAGTAGTATGTGTGGCAGTGTCCAGGGGTCAGTGGTAGGTAGGGCAGTGTACAGAGCTCAATAGTATGGCAGTGTCTAGGTTTAGATGCATTGTGGCAGAGGCATTTCTCACTTCCCAGTGGCATGTATGCAAGGGAATGCCTTGGATTGGCTTTGACAGCTTCCCAATTTGAAAGCACAGGCAAAGAACACGCCTGAATTAATCGCTTCCTTAAGCCACTCTGCCTCTCTGGGGAGGAGCACTTGAGGGTTGGCAAGGATGAAAACGTGATGTACCAGTCACCTGCCCCAAGTTGAAGGGTAGATAACAATCGATGGATTGCTGCCTCATGTTTTAGAGCAACTAGCTTGAATAAACTGAAGAATTTGACAGAAAGATTAACAACACGTAACATTCTGGCTCATTTCAACTCCATCAAGAGATGTGCTAAATGTGATAATGGAAAAAAACAAGATTTTTATTCTTATTGTAATAGGGTTAACCTGAAACACGTGTTGGGGAATGAGCTTGGAGCTGTGTTGTCATTGGACTGTCATAGTTTAATATGTACCTTTCTTTTTTGTTTTAGTATTAAATTATGTGCAATATTTACAGTATGTATTGATTGATACTGGGAAAATCCCTAGTAGAGAAAAAAATGTATATTTCATTTGAATATAAAAGGTGCCTACCTAGACATCCCGATTTTCTGGCCCCACCAACAGTGGGGATTCGCAGGAATCACCACTTCCAGTTTGTGGCATTGGCATTCTGCCTGTCTATGGCCCTCACAGTGTTAACCAAGATGCTAACAATCAAACATCAAAATCTTTTTGCAGTCACCTATAACTGTAAAATATGGAAAAAAAATATATGTAAAAATGTATATATATATATATATATAAAGTGATGCAGCACTCAAAGCTATCAACTTTCAGAAAACATAATACTACAACAGTGCTGCCCTAATCAAATTGTGCAAAGTATAAATGCCAAATTATAATATAAAATTGATATCTACTAATATGCTGGTAATAAATAAAAATCAATACATAATGACTGGAGGGAGTCACAAAAAGTGCCCCATCCCTATAAAATACAAACAGAGAATACCCCAGGGTCTGGGACTTTGAAGGCACTAATCCAATAGATTTATGTAAAAAATATTAAAATTTTATTAGTACATAGCAAGACATATGTATTAAAATACAGTGGCATGAAAGGGAATAATCACACATGGATCATAGATGGTAACAAATACAATACAGAACACGTCTCAATCCGACATGTTTCAGAAATCTTCCTTCTTCACTGGGATTGTCAGAGGAAGTTACTGTATAATTATTCCATAATGTGACTTTAGATCTGTTCATGCCAAAGTTAAAAACAATATAGATATAACAGCCCTCATGGTCTCCATTCCATAGGCCCCGATCGCCTCATAGTGTGCCAACAATACGCTGAACATGTAGTTACAGTAGTGTTTTTCCTATAGGTGTATGTACACCCCATACAAGGAAAAATTAGCGGGATCACTTTCTGGGAGAAAGATAAATGCAGCGCGGCCAAAGCCAGACCCCTCAAAAACTAGCCTGGAAATGGAAGGACACGTTCCTACTTGGGCTGAGATTGGATGCAGGATGGCGTTTAGGATCTTGCACACAGCGTTATGTTATCAAACGCGACACACCCGGCATCAGCTCCATGCTCCAATCTGCTAGCAGATCACCTCTGAAATGGTGGAGTTCCACACAGATGCTGGACACCAGAAGATCCTTCATTCCACTGAACTGGAATATCTTGACAATGGATGCCAGCTTGTCAAGCTGGGAGGGTGTTCTGGAGAACCTCTCAGTTCAGGGAACATAGTCATCTGAGGAGAAGAAATTGCTGATCAAAGGGCCAAACTGATCTTGCCTTGGGCATAACTTCAGGTGAACATTCCCAGCATGGAAAATTGGCAGGTGGACTTTTCCAGCCATCAAAAGCTGAATCTGAATGAGCCTTTCACCCAGAGATGTTCACAGAAGTTTATCTGTGGTGGGGAATGCCAGATATAGATCTCTTGGAATTCAGATTCAACAATAAGTTGGACAGGATTGTATCTTGAACCAGGGATCCTCAAGGATTTGCAGTGGTGATGATTCATTGGGATCCGTTTTCCCAATTCTATTCCTTCCCTCAACTGCAGTTTCTTCCTTGTGCAGGGTAAAGGTGAAGGGCATTCCAGATTGTCCAAATTTGCTGTAACTGTATCTTACATCTTGTTTTATGGCTGCTGGCTTTAATGGCATGGCTGTTAAAGCTCAAGTCCTGAGGAATGGGAGTGTTTTGACTCTATTAATCCTACCCTCCTCAAGGCAAACAAGTCAACCTCCAGAAAGGTGTGCCATCGCACATGGAAGGCTTTTTTTGCCTGGTGTAAGGCTTGTAAGTTTCATCCCTGACTGTATGGCATGGGGTACATCTTGGCCTTTCTCCTGTCTATTGCAAAGATGTCTCTGGCTTTAAGTACCTTCAAGGGGCATTCGATTTCAGTGACCTATGATATCTCATTTCTTTTTACCAGGTGTCACATGGATTGTTCCTTCCCCTTTGTCTCTGTGGGACCTTAATTTGGTCTTGTCTCTCTTTTGAGCCTTTCCAAGAGATTGCCTTAATGCTTCTTACGCACAAGGTTGTCTATTTGGTTGTCATTACTTTGTTTTGCTTGGTCTTGTAGTTGGCTGTGCTTCCTTGCAATGCACCTTTCCTGTTTCTCTACCAGGACCTCAGTCTTACTTTTTTACTTAAGGGGGTTTCTTTATTACACCTCAATCAGGCAATTGTGTTGTCATATTTTTCTCCTAATTAAAAGCATTCTAAGGAGAATGTGCTTTACTCTTTGGATTTTGTTTGAGCTGTTTGAATTTATCTGAAACCTACAGCTTTGTTTTGAGAGCCTGGGTCATTGTTTTACCTGAAGGGTATTTGCAAAGGTCAGACTGCTTCTTGATCCACTATTTATAGGTGGATTCATCAGCTTATTTCTCTGGCCTATGATATCAAGGATAAGGTTCTTCCTTTCGAGATCAAAGCTCATTCCACCAAGAATGCCAGTTCTCCATGGGCTGTTCAGCATCTATCTTCTCTTGTCCGGGTTTATAAGGCTGCAACCTGGTCTTCTCTGCACATGATTACAAAGTTCTACAAGTTCTGTGCAGGCAGAATTCCAGTGGGGTTCCCCCCATTCTGTTTTTGGATTTTGGGTGTGTTGGCCTACACCCTCATGTTCAGTCCTTTGGACCATCCCAAGCATTCATGAATATAAACTGCTCTGTGATGTGTGATTAAGAAGTTGGCATTCTTGGTTTAAAGGCAAAATCCTTTTCTTGCTACCAAACTGAAGCTTAGCTGAACTGAGAGGAGTTATGACAGGGTGGTGAATTCCTGTCTTTTTTGGCCTTGTGTCCTTTCACCTGAAGGTGGCTACAAACCCCAAGTAGTCATGAATATGACACACCTTGTGTTCTGTGATATTCACCAAGGAAAAGATTTTACATGTAAATAAAAATCCTTATTTTTCTTTCTCATATATCTCTTTGTAACCAAGAAATGTATAATTTCATAGAGAATTGCAACAAAAGATGTATGCGTATAATTACATTGTAAGCAAGGTAGCGTAAACATGTGAATTTGCAATGCACACAAATAGTATAGACCTTTTTTTTTTTTGTTTTAAGACATTTTATTTTAAAATATCTGTTTATGCATTAAAACATGTTATAAATTGATTTTGGATAGTTGAGAGAGTTTTATTTTGCTGTTTGTGTTTTGTTAGCGAGATTCATCCTCTCTGTTTGCTCTGGTGACCATTGTAAAAATATCTCACTTTAAAGAGATGTTCCATCACTTCCTACTGCATCTCTGAAATAGGAAGCAAAATGAAAACGTGAAAGCTCCTTTATGACAGTCTAAACAAGTCACAAATCCAGTTACTATGGAAAGCTTCAAAGTACACAACAAAAAAACTAATTTTATTCAAATCCTTCTTCACATGTGTCCTACAAGCTACCTCTCCTAGACACTGCTACTCACAGCGGGAGGGTTTAAGCAACAGAATCAGTGATGTTCTTCCAGAAACAGTGGGCAGGGACTAAGTGTGGCTGAGTGCCTATTGACAATCTACAAGCTTGTAAATTAGCAATGTAAATGCTGATAACCATGCCCCTTCAACATGTTATTCATTCCACTGTATGACAGTGCCTATATAAGAGTGGCAACTTTGCTCTAAATTTCTAAATTCAGGGGCAGTGCAGCATCATCTATACACCACCAAAGGGAGCTGCATTTGGTGGATTTCACTGGCAAGATCAACAGATATTTGTGGGATTTAAATGTAAAATAAAACAGGAGGAGCTAATGCACTTTTAATTAAGCGCTACAGCATATATTTTTTTCCAATGGGAAGCCATATTTCTACTTAATGCTATACAAGTTGATGCTTTTATATAGCAATTGTTTTGATGTTTAATAGTAAAATTATTACATTCTGAAACAGGTCAAACGATTATTATCTGTGGAGAGTGAAGCAGAGGTATTTTATTTAGATAGTTAATCATTTAGTTAGTTGTCATGGAAACCTTGATAGTGACAGATATATGTAGTAATTTGTGAATCTAAGTTCTCTGCAGAGAGCTGAAGCAGTCTAAACTATTTGAAGGTTTGGCTTGTCGTGTTTGGTGTCTTTGTTGTTCTTGTCCTTATATGTCACTGTTTAACATGAAGTTGAGGTGTTAATCTGCTGTTGATGCTGTGTTTGCCCAGTTGGAGAGACCGGCAAATAAGTTTTATGACATCACAAGGGAAGCTTTGCATCTTATATCTGACAACTCAAGGAATATGTATTTTGGTTAATATTGTTACTACACTAGACACATTTATTGGCACCTTATTGGATCAAATGTCCAAAAAATAGATTATAACTGGGTCAGTCTTATCAAAATACTGTTGCTGTAAATAAGTCAAAGTCACGATACAATCTGAACATATAATCATTGTACAATCAACTTTAGAGTTACCAAAACTATGTACTATGAGAACCTACCTAATCTATGCAATAATTTTTTATCCAATCAGGCAGACCCTTGCACTACACAGGTAGATCTAAAGGAGAATGTACAATCAGATTGTATAATAAATGACCAGCTTTACGAAGGGCATATTGCACCACAATTACTCTTAACTACATTTAGCAATATATGATTTTCAGAACTAAATGTTATGATAAACTAGAATGTTTAAAACCTCCTTAGTGGAAGCTTACAGATTTTAAGGTGTGACCTCTGCAATCTTATTAAATTGCATTTCATTTCAAGTTGCTTATTTGATTGGTACTCTTTGAATCTGTTAGAATATGTCAGAAGAAGGGACACACATCACTAGTTCAGAAACCCAATGCAGAGTATTGTACTGTGTAAGCCATTCAAGACTATAAACAATAGTTCATGGTCAAAAAGACAGTTGCACAAAGTGAGTAGATGTATTTACACCCTACAGAGAGCTTTGAAAATTGGACGACAAAAAAATTTGTGTCAATTGAGAAATTGTTTTACAGATACCTTTCCATAACTCATTTTAAAAAGTTCCTGCACCCTGAATTAATTGTATCTTTTAGTTTCAAATTAGTAGCAAAGACATTTCTAACTATTTGAAACGTTTGCAAAGGTCACCTGCAGATTATATGTGGTAAAAGAGACATTTCCTTTGCAGTGGCTGCCATTGACTTTCAGGGCCAAGATGCACTCTTGAATTTTAAATGATTGAGATGGAAGATGTAATTGCTCAAGGCTGTAGTGGTGTGTGCATGCATTTCTTATGCGATCATTTCTATTGTGCCCCAAAGAAATGACCATTTACCATGGATGGCAAACTCTCCAGCAATACACCTGGGAAAGTCTTGGTCAGCTCACACTGTTGATATTTGATCAGCTTATTCCATTCATAGGAGTAGTTTAATTAGTTAGGGGCAAGGGTTGCCATTATCCCTTTGTCATAATATTGCATTCTGCCATTCCTCTTATGGAACTTTGTTTCGGCAACCAAATGTATTCAAATAATTAGTAATATACAAATATAAATTAAAAAGATCTTCATAAGGCTCAATAATTCATAAAAACATGTCAATATTTCACTATACAAAGTTGTTTTCTAAATTGTACTGCCCAAAAGCATACATGACTGCACATAACTCCAGGTTCAGTTACAGCTTGTTCATGGAGCGAGAAGTCCAATGCGTTCAAACATTTGAAACATTATCTTCATCAGGGATATAGCACCACCATAAATACAAACCGCACCATTGCTCATGAAATTGTCCACATCTCCCCATGTACTCCTGGTCAGGAGGTACCCACCAACAAGGACCATGTATAACTTTAAACGAGACCAAATAGCATAAACTACCCAAAAAAAGACTGCTATTCAATAGAAGGGGTCCCAGAAAGAAGAAAGGATGTTACATCTGCCGAGAGTAACGCCTTGCATGGTGTCCAGCAAAGATATGCTTATTCCTTTCATGCAGCTAATACAGAGGTCAGAGAGGGGTATAACACATAAGCTGGCAAGTTGATATCCATTCATCTGCATGGAAAAAAATGGCATACAGTCTTACAGATGAAAGTACTGCGTGTCTATAGAAACACAATGAACAAAGGATAGTCACACAACTATATCAAACACAGAATTCTCTTTGAAAGTATATTATTTTATACTTTTGCTATCAACTATAACTAAAATGTACAGTATTTATATGGAAATTGGTTAAATTATTGTATGTGCTATATTTACAAAAAACAAAATTTTTATGATGATTAAACAATGGCATTCAGGTTATATGCAGAACTGATGCATATGACATTTCATAAACTAAAGTAATTGATTTTTTTATCCTAGATTAAAAACTCTTTTTTTTTTATCCTTAATGCTGATTTACAGTGGTTTATTATCTTTGCCTCTCAATTTAAATATAGCAAACAAAAGAATGGGGTTATTGTAATTTATTCTTTATCATCATCTGTATTTATTTTCATTTGTGTGACTTCTGGGAGATATTGGTGTCTGTTTTGTAGAGAAGGATTTTCTAGATTACGTGGATAAATATCTAATCTCCTTTATCTTGCAGATCCCTCTCTGGGCGAATAGTTGGAGGAGTGTGGTGGTTCTTCACTTTAATAATAATCTCCTCCTATACTGCCAATTTAGCTGCTTTCCTAACAGTGGAAAGAATGGTGTCCCCTATAGAGAGTGCAGAGGACCTGGCTAAGCAAACAGAAATAGCTTATGGCACATTGGATTCAGGCTCTACCAAAGAATTTTTCCGGGTATGTTAATTTTATTTTACTGGCTCCTATTAGCATTGTACTCAATGTTCCAATACATTTGCTGCAGAAAAACAAATATTCATACCATAATCAGACATACGTACACATCCAATTTATGGAACTAAAGTAGACAATATAAAATATAATCTGTACTGAATTTGTAAGCAGGACCTCACAGACTGTCCTTTGGCGGCCGTTCTCACAGGATGGGGTTGCTGGTTAGAAAAAATGAGCATGATTAAGCTAATTTTCCAATTGACAAAATAAATGAAAGCCAAAATACAAATTACAGTGGGAAGGAGAATAGAAAACGAAGCAATGTACTTGGGTCATGTTACAAGCAGCTCAGAGTTGAGGCAGTCTTTGTAAGTTCAAGGCTGAGTAGCCAAGCAGAGGTTGGACAAGTTTGGATACATTTTGTATGTTGAAATTCAAGTGATCTACAGTATGTGAGATAAAGTCAGGCAGCATAAATTCTAGTGAACTTAAAGTGATTGTAAAGTCTTGTTTTTTTCTATTAAAATAACAAACATGTTATACTTACCTGCTCTGTGCAGTTGGTTTTGCACAGGGCAGCCCGGGTCCTTCCTGCTCTTCTCTGGTCCCTGGCTGGAGCTCCTGGTCCCTCCCTCCTGTTGAGTGCCCCACAGAAAGCAGCTTGCTATGGGGGCACCCGAGCTGAGCTGCAGTTCCGTGTATCTATTCAGACATGGAGCTGTGGCCTGTCCCCGTCCCCTCTCTCTCCTGATTGGCTAACTGAGTTTTATTGACAACAGCGGGAGCCAATGGCGCCACTGCTGTGTCTTAGCCAATCAGGTGGGAGAGTCCCGAATGGCCAAGGGACTCGTGGACATCGCTGGATAGAGATGGGGCTCAGCTAAGTATTAACGGGGCTGATGGGGGCTGCTGCACACATAAAATGCATTGAGATGGAAAAAACGTCTTTACAATCACTTTAATAAATGTGAATGGAGACGGTGCAAATGTATTTCCCAATTTTTCCTCCCCCAATCACAGAACACCTTACATTTTGTGAAAAAATTTGCAAGATGTGTACTGAATATAAGAAGTGTGGAGTGAGTGACTCACTTTGATCTGTATACTGCAGCCCACACATGTGTAAATCTCTACTATACTGTACAAGGTGAATGAAAGTAAGAAATGTACAGCCTACATGCATGGCACACACTTCATTAATGCTAATATATGTTTACAGGGCACACATTAGTCCAAATACTGCTTTTGTATAGTGTTTAGCAATGGGTTTATGATGAATTTAGGCATGAAAACAGAGTCTTGATATGATGATGACTATGTCATAATGGGCGGCACAGTGGTGTAGTGTGTAGCACTTTCGCCTGGCAGCAAAAGGGTCGCAGGTTCAAATCCCGACCACGACACTACCTGCCTGGAGTTTGCATGTTCTCCCTGTGGCTGCGTGGGTTTCCTCCGGGTACTCCGGTTTCCTCCTACACTCCAAAGACATGCTGGTAGGTTGATTAGATCCTGTCTAAAATTGCCCCTAGTATGTGTATGAATGTGAGTTAGGGACCTTAGATTGTAAGCTCCTTGAGGGTAGGGACTGATGTGAATGTACAACGTATATGTAAAGCGCTGCGTAAATTGACAGCGCTATATAAGTACCTAAAATAAATAAATAAATAAATAAATAATACTTCATATTTGCAATAAAAGTATACAACATAATAGTTTGATCATATGTTTATTATAAAATATTTGCACGTTGTAATTTTTAAATATTTGTTCATTTGTGAACATTATTGAAATGAAAAAACAATAGAAATGTAATTGAACCAATAAACCTTGCTTTTTTCTGTTTTACCACCAGCGTTCTAAAATAGCTGTCTATGAGAAAATGTGGTCTTATATGAAGTCTGCAGAACCATCTGTGTTTACTAAAACCACAGACGATGGTGTGGCTCGTGTTCGGAAGTCTAAAGGAAAGTTTGCCTTCTTGCTGGAATCCACGATGAATGAGTACATTGAGCAAAGAAAGCCATGTGACACCATGAAAGTTGGAGGAAACCTCGATTCCAAAGGCTACGGAGTGGCAACACCAAAAGGCTCAGCATTAAGGTGGGTGGAATAATATAACAATATCTGTGTTGTTATAGTATTCCACCTTCCCTGATGTGTTGTGTTTTACTTTACTTTTTTTTTTTTATGGATATTTGAGGTAACATGGTTTACACTTTTATCATGGCAAGATGGTAATTGGTATATTTCTTTTTTTTTATCACATTTTGCCTCCTATTTGCATTCTTCCTTTTATTTCTACAGTTTAATGGCTTTTTAATTTAAATGTTAAAGCCATTGTTGACTGATGTACTGTATGTGATGAATGTTAATTGCATGATGTGAATTTTGTGTTTATTAGTCTGCACAGTGGCCCCTTATCCCCCTCCATCCTGCATATTTTAGTTAAATGGATAACACTCCCATCCCAAAGCACAAACCACCTTATTATACTTGAACTAGTCTTTGCTGTTTTATAATTTTATAGCCTTATTTAAATCTCTTAGACAATTTGTCCTTTGTGCTCCTAAATATTACTATTTCCTTGGTAGAGATGTGCGATTTTTTTTCCTTTTTTGCTTAATTCAGATAAAATGTGTTTAAAAAAAGAAAAATAATCAAAACAACCAATTGCTAGTACATCAATAAGTATTTATGATTTAGTAAATAAAATGTATATTTTGAGCTTTGCTAAAAAATTTTGCAAATTATTTTTCTTCAAAGGAAAAAATATATTGCAAAAAGTTTGTAAAGCACATTTAAAGACATTCGCACAACTCTATTCCTAAAAGCCTCTTGTACATTTTCTTACAAGTTATGTTTTATCGTTTCAAGAAATGCTGTTAACCTGGCAGTATTAAAACTGAATGAGCAAGGACTCTTGGACAAATTGAAAAACAAATGGTGGTACGACAAAGGAGAATGCGGCAGCGGGGGAGGTGACTCCAAGGTCAGCCTCAATGTCACCACAATCGGGTACCTTAGTCAAGAGTAATCGGCAAGACTGTTATTTCAGTAACCAAGAAAAGACCAAATGTTAACTAAGCAACTAATGGAAAAAGTCTATTATTTTCACAGTAGCTTTAAAATGTATACCACATGTTTGGTATATATCTCTGGATGCCTTTTTCACTTAGAAATCAACATACTATAGTTTATCTAGAGGTTAATGAGAAATATTTTTTTTAAAAGTTCATGTGAGGGATATATTTTATACAAAGGAAACAGCTTACAAGCACATAAAAATAAGTTGTGCCACCTGGGCAAAGTGCTATTCTAACATAGTTTTGTGCATTACTAAATTCTTAACGCAGTGAAATGGGTGAAATTGATTCCTTTAGCAGTGAGTAATAAATATAGTGGCCATTTTTGTACAGTAGAAATGTTTCACAAGCTGGAACTGATGAAATGTAACTATATTACCAACATATTCAGGGTGGTATTCAAAAGTATATTTACAAGGTCAGAGGAATAGAAGAATATACAGCTATGCTTCTATGCTTTTTGCATACTCTTGGATGGATAGCTAGATAGATAACCATTTTTGCTTTAAAGAACACTAATAGACTGTTGTTTAAGACGTGTAAGTGCTGATTTTAGGTTCACCATTAAAAAAGATAAATAAATACATTCACTTTTTTGCAGGTAAAAAATCACACTCACAGCTTATTGAGAACTACAAGCCATCAGCCGCAATGACTGATGGTGCTTGTAGGCATTATGTGGAGCCAGAATGGCCACACTGGTTTCAAATTTTGACAGTGGGTGCTGGGAGAAGATCTCACGCCCACTGTCAAAGGAAGGAGGGGATCAGCTATGTGGGGTGCACATGCTGGAACATGTTCCAAGGGAATATGCTACAAATCACATTTTGAATACGTGTAGGAAAAAAATATATATATGTATGTATATATATATATATATATATATATATATATATATATATACATACAGTATATATATATATATATATATATATATATATATATATATATATCCACTTGGCTGTGTGGTGTGCCCAGACATATTGCTTTAAAAAAAAAAAAAATCTTTCATTTTTGTCATTTGTCTGTCTGATCCTTTGCAATTTAAAGAATCTGACTTGTAATATTAGCTGCAGTAGGCTCACATAGCCAGATGTCTGGAACAACATTTTATGGGTTGTATAATTATTGCTGCAGTAAGGTTAATATGTGTAATTTTTTGGCTTTTCAAAGAAACCCCGACTAACTATCTGTCAGTGTCCCATTTTGTAGCATGCATTAAAGCGGAACGTTACTCTCTCAAGCAACATTGACTGTTTTTATTTTTTATGTTGCTAGCATTAGTAAATAAATAGCAAATTATACCATATTTATTTGCTTTAAACTTTTTTTACATATTTTAAGTTACTTCCTGGTGTCCAGGCCTAAGCAAATGATGTCATACACCCCTGGAGTCTTCAGGAGGGGAGAAGGAGCCTCTTGCCTGCATGCCTGAGCTAAGGTAGATGGATTCCAGGAAGTAAATGCTACATGAATCATCTGCCCTTACTGAAGATGGCCACAGCCAGACATGCTAGGTGGTTTTTTTTAAGTGATTTCTTAGTAAAATAAAGTATGTTGACATGGATAAATTGGTAAGTTTGCTTTGAATATTAAAAATTAACTAAATAGCTTTTTGGTTTGTGGGGCTCAAATGCAGTGTAGTTCCGCTTTAATATCCATGGAGGGCAAAGCATCATGTTCTGTTTAATGCTAGCCACGAGAGCAGCACCTAATTGCCCTACTTTCACTCTCCCACCACTCCATTCCAGTGTCAGGAGCAAGGAGAGGAAGCCCAAATGGAGCTTACACAAGAATAAGCACTCTTTGCCAACCTCCATGTAATGTCACTGGTGCCTGAGCAGCTGATCAGCTAGCACCAGTGCCACCATGTGGGAGGAGGTGGAGCAAGAGCCATGCTGCCCCATACCCCAAGTACTAGGAGGGGAATTTATAAAGACTAGAAAAGGCAGAGTCTGAAGCAGTTGTATTGCATTTTCCAAGCTTAACTGAACCGGCTGATGCTGTTTAGTTACTGTGCACAGCTGTTCCAGATATTGTCTGCTCCAGTTTTAGTAAATCCCCCTTAACTATTTTTCTTTGCACTTGGACATTCAAATAAACCAGCAGGGGAGCAAAGGAAAAGGAATATGTGTTTCCAAAAAGTAATACAACTGCTGTATGTTCAGTTTTTGAACATAGTCATGAACACTAGAATCCAGAGCAATCAATTTGTTACATGGAAAAACACAAAACATGAACAAATAGACTGGACTTTTAAAGTGTAATAACAAGAGAAGTTTGGGATTTAGAAAGAAATATATACATATACTCACCTAAGTGGATGCAGCATTGATCCTGCATCTGTTCCCTGGCTCGCTCTAAGACTGATAACTGAGCGATCAAACACTGCTGATCACTCAGTTCTCAGACTTCTGGAGCACTGAGCTGTGGTGGCTGAGCCCGCTGGTCCGGGCTTCTGGGCTGATACCGAGCAATAGGTTGGGATCTTTACATAGCCCTGACTGGTTCTATAACGTCAGCTGACAGCCCCCTGTTGGCTGAAAAGGCGTCACGGTAGAGCAGTACGAACTGCACTTCTGTAATCCATAGGAGAAGTACAGCCAAAATAGCTTTGGCTATAATTCTACTTGGATCCAACCTATGGAAAGTGTTTTCCCCCTCAAGACACTACTTTTCTCTTGATATGAGAAGCCAAAAACTCTATGGATCAATGAGGGAAGTTTTTTTTTTCTCATGAAGACTACAGCATGTCTTCTTTTAGATATCTTGTCTATTACTTGTTATATTCTTCCCCGATGAAGCATGTTTGTGTGAAACATATCAAGCTATTGTTCCCTTTCCCAGTGTGTAATAGGGCTAATGGATGGAATGTGTATTCTCTATAATTTTATAAGAGTTTTAATACCTGGCAATGCATGTAACCTAAATATCGGTACATATGTACTGTACATGTACAGTATATGTGCAATAGCAAGTGTCTTTAAAGTATAATTTAGTGCATGTTAAAAGTCCCATCTACTGGTTCAAGTTTTGAGTATTTAAAAAAAAGTGGTTTAGTGAATTTAGGTTTAGTGTTATTCCATTGTGCCTTCTTTTTAATTTGTATTGTTGCATGGAAGTCAATGGCACTGCTAAATCCTTCCTAGTATAGGCATATAACATTTAAATGCTAAGTTAACATGATCTAAAAATTGTGTGCTGCTTAGTATCAGTTCAACTCAAATGCATTTTGCACTAAAATGCTTTCAAGTTTATAGAAAGAAAAACTACTGTAATCTTCACTAAAAGCGAATTACAATCTGCCACGGATATTTTAGAGTAACCATCTGCTGCCCCGCCTCTGAAGGGAATTTGGCTTTTGTTGCCCAGGGTGAAAAAAAAAAACTGTCTGTTCCTCACTCATTACTCGAACAGAGTAGGTAATCTATCCATCCTTTAGTAATTTTACATCAGGTCACATAACACCTACACATAAAAAGAAACCTGGCTTATGTTGCCTTTATGTCCACTATTTTATTCACAATGCTCATTATATCTCAGTGGAAAAGGTATCCCAAAGAGCTCTTCTTTATTCAGAAAGGTTACTGCTGAATTCCAAATCAATATAGAATTATGAAATTTAAAAGCTGGTGCCGATTTAGTTTTGTCATTGTTATCCTTTTAACAGTGTGTGCCGATTACTCAAAGCGATATAGGCAGGACCTGGTAATTTAGTGTCACTTGTAGTGTTAAAACTAAGGTGATATTCAGGTTGCCTGCAGTTCAAGATCTTTGTGTCCAGGGTCCCTGCTTTATCGCTTTTTATAGTATGAAAATAGTGTTAAGCTTGAATAACATAAAATAACATAATATAATGTTATTTATGTTATTTCCCACGTGAAGAACTCCCGTAAACCTTGCAGTATTGAAACTCAGTGAACAAGGCATCTTAGACAAGCTGAAAAACAAATGGTGGTACGATAAGGGTGAATGTGGAGCCAAGGACTCCGGAAGTAAGGTCAGTCGCAGAAGGTCTTTTGAATTGAATAGAAGTCCCATTTTGACTCACCGTTCATGCACACAAAATTTTATTTATTTTTTAAACACAGTTGTAAACTATCAATAACATAGGGATCAACACGACTTATATCATGCCAGACTGAATAGGCAAGATTTACTAATGGCTGATAGTAGCACATCCCAGCATAGGTTATGGATCAGTTATCACACTGGATGGTTTCAAACAGTACTTAGTATACATTTTCCTTTTTTTTTCTCAGAAATTTTCTATGGTAACTTTACATGTAGGGATAGTGTGCTATATAATGTAATTTATTTAAAGGGGAATAATAAAGAACTATTACAATGCACAATCAAAATGTACTTTTGAAAGCTTGTCAAACCTTTCTCACTTCACTCATTTGTTTGACTCTGACATTTAGCAGTTCTACATGGAGTACATATAACCATGGACATCAACCCCTTCTCAAGAAGAGCTCACAATCTAATGCTCCTACCACTCTCATTCTGTAGATTAATTTTGGTCAAAAGACAGTTATCTTACCAGTATGTGTTTTTGTTCCTGAACAAAAACTGGAAAACCGACACAAATGTAGAAAAACATAAGCATTCCCTACAGACAGGAAAAAAATATCACGACTCAAACTTTGCAACACAACAGCCCCAACTACATATATATTATACTGTTGTGATTGGCTACTGTGGGTAAATTGTATTAAAGCATAAAGTGGACTTTGCAGTGCTGGAAAACCTGGCTGTCATTAACCAAATATAGTCATGACCATATTTGGTCAATGATATCACTTGGGATACCCGTTGGCTTGTTTGTTATGGGAAACAGGCCAGCAGGCAGGCCAGGAAGCATTATTTAGTCAAAGTGGTATTACCACCACTAAATTAATCACTCCCAACTGCTGTAGCAGCCAATGGCTTTGGGTGGAAGAATTGGCCAAATCTGGTTATTTAGTTTGCCCTTTTGGCAAACCTTGAACAGCTAGAGTTCAGGTTCAACTCACCATTGGCTCGAAACCCAAGCTCATCCCTACTTTCAAGAAATTGTTAGAGGGGTCTGTGATCTTGGCTATGTGTACAGTTATAAATTCCAGTTTATTCATGATTATACAGTAAAATAAATTGTACAATAAATCTTACAAAAAGTACTGCACACCAAGCTAAGGATATATTTTCTAACAATCTGAAATTCCCTTGCAAAATGAACATCCTATTTGTCTAAACCATCCCCAAGTTGTCTGTCAACAGACAGATAGTAAAGTGCATGTAAGTGGGAAATTCACTATTAGTGTGTGAAACTGACCAGCATTCTGCCCAGCTTCTCAAGTCTAAAGAGGTAGATGGAGCTGATGGTCATAGCAAATAAACATATTAGACAAATATTCTCACATTCTGTGACATCATTACAGTAATTGTTTTCATAAATAGACCCCCATATCCTTTTTAGGAAGTATCATTTAGCCTAAATTCTATCCTAATCCAGTAACACCTACCCTTAAATGAAAACTGAACCCTTAACAGTTAAGATACTTATAAAACTAAAAAATACATTTCCCTAAGCTTAACATTTATGTTACCCTAAGGCCACTTTCACACTGAGGCGCGGGCCACGGCAGAGGTAAAGTGCTGGTAATTTTAGCAGCGATTTGCCAGCATTTTTGCGCTGCTAGCGGGGAGCTTTTAACCCCCAGAAGGGCCAGGACCCCAGAAGGGGTTAAAAGCACCCGCTTAGCGCTGCTTTCAAAGCACTTTATATCACTTTGAAAGCAGTGGCCATTCATTTCAATGGCAGGGGCATTTTAGGTCCAAAGATACTGCTTGCAGGACTTTTTCTATTGTCTCGCAAACGCACCGCCCCAGTGCGAAAGCACTCAGGCTTTCACACTGGGGAGACAGAAGAGGCAGTTTACAGGCGCTATTTTTAGCGCAAAAACACCTGTAAAGTGCCTCAGTGTGAAAGTGGCCTTAAATTTAAGCCCTTGACTCCTGACCTTAGGCTTGACTGTAAATTAAAGATGGACTTCGGGGAGATGTAACTGAACACTATTTAATCCAGTTATTAATGAAAAACTTTAACTGTATTTTTGCATAGAACTACCACAGATACCAGATTCTGTCCTATCAACATGTTTACAGTAAAATAAAACTTTTGGAGACCATATTGGTTTACTGCTATTTTCATCAACATATGACAGGGACATTGGTGCTAGATTATGAACACCACTCAAGCTCAGGAGGCTAAACTCCCGCAGTCTCCAGGAAGAAAGGTGCAGGCTGCCAGAAGTGCTCATCCAAAGCGCTGCATGTATAAAATCAAAGAAGTGCCACATTCCTTTCTAGCCAACCTGGTGTGGACTTGAAAATGGTCCCAGCCCATGAGTCTTTGCCAAAGCCTGCCCCCTGTCATGTTTCACTCCACTCGCAGGAGCTTAATCATAGAGTAATGAGCCTAGGGCATAGAAACCAGTCAGCTTCCAGGTTTTATTGCCAAAGCCTAATTGAACAAGCTGAAGTTAGAAGCTGATTGGCTACCATGCACAGCTGCACCAGATTTTGAGTGCACCAGTTTTAGTAAATCTACCCCACTGTGTCATGACCAAGGGAGTGTGGATAAAAAACCATTAACTGGAATGATGGGAAGGGGTAGAAGAAAAAGAAAGTGATCTAAGTAAAAGTGAAAATGGCAGCAAAATAATGTGATTTTAGGAACTGTGTGATTTAATATGATATAAAGTGCACCTAAAATACAAAATTGATTGAAAAAATAGAAACAAAGAATAATAAAGAATAAAAATGTGATGAAATAATTACGAAATACAATATCTTGCTGTTAATATTGAGGGTCCAGAAGAAAAGATCATGACTTTGATTCTACAGCAGTAGTTTTTTCAACACAGTACAGTCAAAAAAATCATACAATTAAAAAATACTATTTCAAAGTACTACCCATTGCAGATCCAGTTTATGTAATGACACCAGTTGTGCCAGCTGTTGTTATGCAGGGGATCCTCATATCTTTAGATCGCATTCCAATAATAAAATCTATGAGATTTAACAGTTACTGAATTGCCCAAAAAAAATGTGATCTATGTTTTAACCTGTACACAATGGAATATACGATTAGACACCTTTCGAGATCACATTTCAAACATTAACTGCAATAAAGATACTAATGTTGCAAGACACTTCAGATTTCAACATCAGTCCAATCTACAATCTCTCAGTATCCAAATTATGAAAAGTGTTAATATTCCAATACAAGGTAGAGACTGGTTTTCCCTCCTGTGCAAAAGGGAGGTATATTAGATCTTCCAACTAGAAACTTGTATCTCAAAACGACTTAAATGTGAATGGGACATTAATTCAACCCTCCTCCCTTCTTAGCCCCTCTTTCCCCTTCCCCTCCATCTTCCCCCTCCCCCTCTTTTCCCCTTTCTCACCTTTTACTTCCCTTCCCCCTTCATTTCTCCCTTTCCCCTCCTTTCTTCCTCACCCCCCTCATCTCCCTCCCCCCTTCCTTACCCTTCACCCATCCTTTTTTTCCTTTTCTCAATATTCACAAAAACAATATTCCTGGATTACATACCTCTCTCTATTACTTTCACCTATAGGTATTTCATGATGTTTTTAAAATGATTTTAATATATTACATACACTCCATTAGGGGAGTAACTTACACAAATTTTTCACAAACAACAAAAACTAAATAATATTATTTGCCATTCTGCTATCTATTGTCTTTCTTTTGTAATTATTTCCTCATATTTATATTCTTTATTATTATTTTTTCAATCAATTTGGGATGTTAGGTGAATGTTATATCATATTAAATTACTCAATTTCTCCTATATCAATATCACATTATTTTGCTGCCATTTTCACTTTTACTTAGATCACTTTTTCCTCTACCCCTTCACATAATTCCAATTAGTGTTTTTTTATCGACACTTCCTTGGGCATGACACAGTGTTCACTTTCTCTGCTTGTTTTCTTCAGTGTTGATCATGTATATATAGCCCTTGTTTGGCTCTGGGCTCACTACCCTATGATTAAGCTCTGGTGGGCAGAGCAAAACCTGTTAGGAGGTGTGTATTTGGTGGAGACTCATGGGTTGAGGCAGTTTTCAAGTCTACACTGGGTTGGCTGGACATGAGTGCAGTGCTTCTTTGATTTTTTTTATATGATAGGGACAGGTAGGGCTGCTGTTAGACATCATTGGACCCCACACAGCCTACTTTTGGGTGACCCCCCCACCCTCCTTGGTCACCCAAAGGAAGAATGAGGTGTCATGCGTAGCATGCCACTGCAAAGTGTGTGTGTGTGACAACAGTATGTAATGCAGAGTGCAGGGATCAAGAGTATGTAAGGTAGAGGTCAATAGTATAAAACACAGAATTTAATGTCAGTAGTATGCAACACAGATTAAGAGTACATAACACAATTCAAGGTTCAGGAGTATGAACAGTTCAGGAGTTCAGGGGTCAGAAGTATGGAATGCTGAGCTCAGGGGTCAGGAGTACAAAAAAACAGAGCTTTGGAACAGGTGTATTGAATGCAGAGTTCAGGGGTCTTGAGTACAGAATGCACGATCAGGGGTCAGTAGTATGGAATGCAGAGTGCAGAGGTCAGGAATATGGAATACAGTGTTCATAGTTCAGGAGTACAGAAAGTGGAGTTCAGGGTTCACGTGTATGGAAGCAGAGTTTAGGGGTTAGGAGCACAGAATACAAAGGCCAGGGGCCAGGAGTATAGAAAACAGAGTTCAGAGGTCAAGAGTTTGGAATGAAGACTTCAGGAGTCAGGAGTAAAGAATGCAGAATTCAGGAGTCAGGAGTATAGAATGCATAGTTTTGGGGGTCAAGAGTGCAGAACAGAGTGCAGAGGTCACAAATGCTCACATGCTTCTGCATTTTAGGTATCAGAAAACCGTTGCTTCCTACCCAGGACTGAAGCTCTGTCATTGGAACTAGTACCTTTGTACAGCCTGCTGTACCCCTGGCATTGTTCCCTAACTGTCCTTTCACCCACTTCCAGTTTGTAGAGACCTGTTCTGCAGCATGTTTTGCCCCATTTATATCAGACTCTCCATTTCAACACATATATATCCCCTTAGTTTGACAGCGCTGACTGGCAGAGCCTTGTTCATGCAGCATGATAGTTGGTGTGGCTCTCTTGTTCCTTGGGTCTAGCCACATGCTTCTTTCTGCTCTGATCTCCAAGACATTGGGTGGGATTGTACCCTGCTGAGAGAGTGGAACTGTCCTTCTCAGCACAGCTGAACTGTAAGGTATAAGTCATAGAGGGGTTTTTAGTTGAGTGGAAGCTGTGAGGGCCAACCACGGGCAGCCCCTGCTGGCCTCCCTGCTGACCCAATGGGGACAAGAAGGCTGGCTGTAACCCCCTATCGGTGACCCTTGGGACAGGTGGTGACCTAGTTGCATTTACTAAAGAAGAAGATTATTAGAAAACCTTGGCATGAAAATCAGTTACTTTAGATGTATATGAACTTGATAATCAGCTGCATGTCAGGAGTTAACCCTCAACACAACATTTTCACCCAAAGCTTTCAAAAGAACATTATCACCCAAGCTATTAACTGATTATTAACTTCACCTGAAATATAGGGCCAACACTCATAATGTATGCCAGTTCATATAAGTTTCTTCACCAAGTCATGTCGGTGTTAAGATTTCAGCACCAAAATCATATGCCCCACACAGATATTTAATTAGAGGTTTAGAGCCCATGCATTACTTTGCATTTATATTTTCTGCTAAGCTTTGAGCTCTTGGTTATTGTAGGGATTGATATCTTGTATTTATGAGGCACAGTCATACTTTTCCTTTCTCTTTCTATACAGTGCAAGATCATAATAGATTTACCTAGGTGGGGTGACACATATCAACAACACCTGAAGACTTCTGCACTAAGCAATAATATTTTACTGAAAATATAACCAAACAGGAACAATTACAGTTAAACACTGTAATAGCACAGTGAATATGTTTCCTGACAATAAAACAGCTTCTTGCAATACTCATTTTGCCTTTACCAGACAGATAGCCTATATTGGTCATTTAATTGCATTATTCACATTTCATTTCTATCATTTTTGCTAAATTGGTTATTTCCCTTTAAATAAACTATTTTTTACAATAACACTTAGATAATACTATTATATTTTAATCAACTTTTTAATGTTAGTTATATTCAGAAGTATCATGAAATTTAACATATATATTATTTCCACATAGTCTTATCATTTAAATTACCATCATTAATAGATGGTGTCAGTAGATCACTCCATTCAACATTCATACTTTATGTACATTCACTCATTTATGCTGCTTTCTAGGCAGTCTGTAAAGTTGCTTAAAAGCGTTTCAGCAAAAGCACCACAATCCTATTTTTTGTGACTTGTTTATTAAAGCACTCACTGAATGACCACTAAAATTTCATTGTTGGTCACTCCTTAAGTGATTTAATGAATACATTCTAACATGTTTTGGCAAAATTAAAACAATGTTTCTTTTTTTTAGTTACTGTTTTGAGTAATAGATTTTCTGGCACAAAATTAATACATTTCAGAAGAATTAAGATGTATTAAAGACTTAGCATTTCTAGGGTACATCCGGATTAAAACCAGCTATCTTTTTTTAAAGTTTTCAATCTGCGTGAAAAAGATTATGGCATAATGCAAAGAAATGTATTACGGTAGCTTATCAGTAATATGGCTGAAATTAATGCTAAATACTCTGAAAGATTAACTTCCAATAATCTCGATCAAGTGACACAGAGTTTTATATATAGCAATATGCATGTAAAAGTCCTCCAGTATATTAACATTGGTAGGGTTTTGCTGAATTAGACAACCTTGAGCTATTTCGTTTTTTTGGTGATATGTTCAAGCATGAAAGAGTTAAAGCTCAGCAATGAATTGATATAGTCTCAGATTAACTAAGGCTCAACCAGCAAAGGAAACATTAAATTGCTGATATATGTAAATTAGCAATACATATACAAGAGAGTTACCAGGCTAGGTAGAGCTACGTATTTCAGATTTATATTTGCAATACTTCAGCAAAGGTATAATGCCTTTTGAGTTATAGTGTTGTAGTTTATTATGTTACATTATGAGGAATTATGTTACAGGATATTGTAGTGGAAGTCTTCAAAGAGTACATTTATGCATGAAGAATATCCAAGGTGTAGCTAGAAAAAATAAAAGCAAAATAAAAAGCTAACTTTTGCATGTAAGGTACTGCTTTCTTTTATACTGCGATGTTAGTTTTAGAAGAGGAAAACAATGGTCTTAAACACTGGGTTATGAGGTTAGGGATGCTTTATAAAAAAACAGTGCAATCATTTTCCAAGTATCCTATGAAACTAACAAAGTTGTTCATTTCTCTTAGGACAAGACAAGTGCCCTGAGCCTCAGTAATGTTGCAGGGGTATTCTATATTCTTGTTGGAGGTCTTGGACTAGCCATGATGGTGGCTTTGATAGAATTCTGCTACAAATCACGAGCAGAATCCAAAAGAATGAAACTGACAAAGAACACACAAAACTTTAAACCTCCTCCTGCAACAAGCACCCAGAATTATGCTACTTACAGAGAAGGTTACAATGTCTATGGAACGGAAAGTGTTAAAATTTAAGGGTATGACTTCGATACATGAAGTAATTTACTATGCAATTTCTTGGGTTTGGGTTGTTTTAATGGTTTGTTAATTTATGTGTGTGTTTATTTTCATTATGCAATATCATGTTATTCTTTTTACATTCAATGGACTAAAAATATTAGGTCAGAGCACACAGATTTTGATTGTTTACCCCTATTTTTCCCACTTTCCTTCTTTCCTTTCATACAGTTGAGGCAAGTGGAAAAATATTGTTGGACCCATAGGGTTATCCCACTGGTATTGCTATTTTAAAGTATTGATGTTGATGATGAACTCCACAATCTCCTTGGCTTGTAGTGTTATGTAGCAAAAATTTAAATTGAAGTGTCACACTATTGTTAAGAGATCCAGATAAAACATTATTCCAATAAAAGTCAAACCAGCAGCTGATAAGGCCTGTGCTTGCAATCACACCGGAAAAAAAAAAAAAAGGTCCAGTTCACTTCTAGTCTATTCTCATAGTTGTCAGTCAAGCTCTGATGAAGGGAGTGCTGATGGATCCCTGAAATGTGTTGGCTTCTTTTTGAATTCTCCCTCTGACTTTTATTGGAATTAAGTTGTATCTGGACCTCTTAGCAGTGGTTTGGTGCTTCAATTTCAAGTTTTCTTTCTTTTCAAATCAGAGAGAGAAACTAAAAAAGAAATGCGGCAGAGGCTTCTTAGGAAATAACTGATTTTTATGAATTAGCCAAAGCTAGTAGACATGGCCACTGAAATATTGATACACCTTAAACAAAGGGAAGAAGACATGCTCCACCTTTGTAGGGCCCCCATCTTTTGATACCAGTTTTGAGTTGGGGTTACTTTGCTAAAGGCAAATAGGATGTTCCTTTTGCAAGGGAATTATTCTATAGCTTAGTGATTGTGGAGAAAATTTACTTTGCAAAGAAAACCCCAAAACATGCAAGGAAAATAAATAAACAGTATTTTTTCTTGCACATGATTGAATATTGAAAGTCAGCAAAACTTTACTCATTCATAGTGCTAAGAAAAAATTCTCTTCTAAAGTGAAAATTCTCTTACAAAGTGAACAGCCTATTTGCCTTCAGTAAATCAATGCCATAATGTAGACTTCAGGTATTCCTATGCCACCCTCTATTACGTCTTTGAAAAAAAGAAATGTTTGAAATATGCAGGAAAATGCTTATATCTAAATTGTTTTTCTCTAGGTTAACATTCAATCATCCCTGTGCCAATGATGGTAAAACAGTGCCTGCAAAGTCTTATTTCAGGTCTTGCCCCCTACAGTTGGAATTCATGATAGATGTAATTTATTGAATTTAAAGTAAATATAACAATATTTTTTGCAGATATCCAGAAGAGCCAAGTGATTGGGTTAAAATTTGAAAATGAGGCTTCCTCCTACATCCTGAACACCTGAGCCAGTTATAGTCTTTCCTTGGTGTCGGGAATGACACAAATTGCTGATGGTGCAAAGAACTTTTACCAGAAAGAACTGATTTTTTTTCCTTCAGTGCCTTATGGAACATTCTGAGTCTCACAACAATGCAAACTAAAATGCTAATGCTTTGCTTGAAAAAAAATCTTAAACTGGCCACAAGATAAGATTATCTCATGTAAGAAAATGTACTCTTGTAAAGAACACGTTCTATAAAAGCCATTGATTATAAGCACTCTACAGGGCCTCAGATGGGCTATATGCATTTTTAAAGGTGCGTTCACTCTCTTGTGAGTAACACTTTCCCACTGTCTCGTCTTCGTTGTAGCTATTGCTATTTGTCTCACTAAAATCACTCAAGCTGTCAGGGGTCATTTTTTTAAACAAATTATAAATTGATGCCTCAGTTTAATTTGGAGATGAAAAAAATATAATGTAAAATCATGTAAAGGAGATCACTGTGTGTCTACATTTAATTTATTGTGCATATAGAGTGAAAGCACTTTTAAATTACTGAGTGTTACTTTAACATGTTTATGCTGTTATTGTTAGTAATGCTGTTATATGTTATTATGGACAGCCTGATAACTAACAATGTCTTTTGGGTTCTTCCTAATAATGGTAAAGCCTATACCTGAAGTGTAACCTCTGTCTTTCCTTTGAGATAAACACAATGAATGCAACATTTAGGCATGGAAGAAAAGAAAACAACCATAATTATTTCAGGTTATATATATATAAATATATTTTTTTACCTAAAGATCTGAGACACTGCTTAAGAAATTAAGTAGTGACTCGTTCAGTGCTTTAATAGGCTTAATGTGACATATAAAAATGTCAACTTCCTGGAACTTATGTATCAACTGCAGGCACTGGAAACATTTTATTTAGGCAATTTTCTTGCATCTTAGTCTAGTGTTTTAGAAATCAGGACAATGCTTTTAAAGCTACAAGCATTTATTCACAAATCTGGCACAATTGTTAAAAAAATTATGATAGTTAATAACAAGATATAGCAGTATGACATATGTTTTTAAGACCACAATAATGTTTGCAACGATGTCTAAGTTGAAGAAGCAGACTATAATGTTAAGTATGTTAAGATTATAACTAGAACAACTGTAGACTGTAGAGTGTATTATTATACTTGTGTATTAAGATACTGAGATTCCAATACTATGTCACATACAAAACATAATAGGCTTAGCTGTCATTTCTGAAATTGACAAACCTAACTTTGACTTACCTTTCAAATTGTAACATGAGTAAATGGCTTAGTTACTGGTATGAAATAAAAGTTTTAAAAAAATTATAATTACCTTTTTGAGCTCATCAGTCCTGCCTCTAGCTAATATGCACATTAAGTTGGGCTGAGACAGGGTAGAACAGGCAGGTGGCATTACTTGCAAGTAAATAGCTAGTTAAAAGTTACACAAACAACTAAACTTTTTTAAACTGCAAACACATTTTGCAGCATATCCAAGCCAATTCTACAGTTCAAATGCAGGCTACGATCACCTCTGGCTATATTCCTGACACTCATTAGAACTAAAGAAGTTGTTTGGATGAGCTTAAAAACATCTTTAACATTACAGAACAAATTCTGTTGTAAGTGACTAACTTCTACTACCAATAGCATGACCTGAATAAATAAGAACCCTCACAGACATATTCTAAGTAAATAACACAACCTAGCTATACATGGTAGACATGCAATATATGGGTCCATTTACTACTCACATTACAATCTTTTATTCATGGGGCTGATTCAATAAAGCACTCATTTAGCCCAGTTATGTTGTGTCCAATTGGCTGTTCAGGCAAATTAAAGAAAAATATTAATGTCCCTTGTGCATGAGTGGATGAATAAAGTGAACACAACTTTACAGGTCTAAGTGAACATTCTTGCTCCTTTAAAAAATCAACCCAAAATATGTTTGGCCATTTCCTACACAGTTTAGTGAAATGTTAGACAAAAAGCTAGAAAAATGTCTTGATAAAATGGCTCTTCTACATTATTTATTGATTTATGTTATTATATTGTAAATGCTTTCAGGAAAATAAAAAATGTTGTACTCTTTATGGTACGATCTCATTAAATATACTTAAAAATATGCAGTTAATTTAATGCTACTTATTTTAATATACATTTTAAAAATATTATGGTACAACCACATCAAAAGTATAAAAAAAAGATACAGAGTAGCCTAAGGAGAGATACTAAACCATTTCCCAGCACCAGATATGTAAGATATTTAAAACATCTTTTGATACATAAGTTCCAGTTTCCAGTTTTACATAAACTATATTGAAGATCTGGACATTAATTCAAACACATCCTCGAGCTAAAACAAAGAAGTTAAAAGAATATTTCAAACTGAGCAACAGAGTTAGAGAATCCCAAGAGTTAAAGCACTAAATCTTGATACGCTGACACGCAATGAAAATGTGTCAGTCATGATCTCAGATTGCTTTGACCCTTGTGTGTTCTGTAAAATGTGCAATTCACTATAATATAACTTTAAGCTCTAGGTAAAAATCTCTTTCAAAGACTTGTATACAGTATAATAGCACAGAGGAATGGTTGCTTTGATATATACTGCACTATATTTTACTCTCAGTTGCATTGACTTTAAAGAAAAGTTTCCATAATAAGTAGGACTTGTCAGGTAGATGTGTAATACCTCAGCATTGTGCAGAGGATCTCCACCATAACACAAAACAATGATTTGTAAAAGATTCTGTCAGGTAACTTTTCTCTGCTTTCTTAACCAGTCATTACAAATCAACCATACAACTGAGAGGCAGTCATCTTTCTTTACCAAACGTTATTGATTAAAATGTGACTCTGGCCCAAAGATAGTATTTTGGATAAAATGTTAGTTTATATGTTCTCTCCACAATAACTAAATACATGAGTAGCAGTTGTGTTGAGGAGCACACTAATTTGCACTCTTAGTATAACTCTATTTCTATTGGCTAGATATCATTTTTTTCAAATACTGTACTATACTACATAAATATTACTGTGTAATTATGGTGCCTGAGACATGTCAATACCAAGCTCATCAGAGGTTGCAGAGAGTCAGATGTGACTCTTGTGTTGTATATCTTTTATAGTAAGTGCTCAGGGCAACTGAGCCATTATTTGCTAGAATGTAAGAACCAATGATATATCAGTATCTAAACATGCATTTATGTTATTCAGTGTGGTATAAATAACAGAATGTACATACATGAATGTTGTCAAACTGCATTCCGTTGACATCAGTGTGTACTTTTCTTATCGACTGCCAATCTTCAGCAGTTGAAAGACACAGAAAAGCAAGGAATGGATGGATCATGTGATTTATCATCTGTTTCCACTCATAATGGGTCTTGTGATCTCTGATCATTTATTCCTAAAAATGTGACACATCTCTAATTGAAGCAAGGTTCTTTTATCTAACTTGTTATAATGTAAATTTGTCTTGTGTGAATTCTCCATTGCCTCACTTTTACTACCAGCCATATTTTACTATAATAAAAGCTGTATTCTTACTAGGCTAAAGATTTTTAAAATATATATTCAGTAGTATATTTTTACATTAGTACATTTTAAGTTTAGAATTTAGCTCTTCCGTTCACTGATGGTTTCAGTGTCAACTTCTGTTTTCAGAACATTTGATAGTCCCACCTTAAAGGGGTTGTGATAGGCTGAACACACAGTAATTTTATCTGACAGTGATTGTCGGTGTAATATATACGAAAGCCCTTCCAGAAGCAGAAGATCGCTTTATAAATAGCCTTACATCATATACTGTATTCCGTTTAGGGTGTACCTATCTGTGATTGTTTAAGCTTGCATATATACATTTTTGACATGTCACACTTTATAAGCAACATCATACAAAAAAAATGATACTGTAAGTCATTAAAAAGCAGTCCATAAAGTGTATGTAAACCCAAAATCTATTTTTCATTATGTTTAGTGTCATGTCTCAATATATAAACTTTACTATGTAAAGCAAACCATTTTGGTGAATCTCTTACAAAGTTTCTTACATGGGGATCCTGTCAAAAAAAGCACTTCCTGTTGCAGCCTGAAAATGCTAAATTACTGCCACACAATTGGCAGCCTGCTGCACATCATGCTCCTTCAGTTGGTTGTTGGACTGCACATCAAATCTGTGCATGCTTGTAGATCTGAGAGGCAGCCTTGCGGGTAACTGAAGCCGTGTGCATGGCAGGCTGACAATGCTGCTGCTTATTGAAAGGCAGCTTAATGACATTCACCTGCCCCAGGAAGTGCTGTAGGTGGTAGTATCTCAGGATGAGAAACTTTACAACAGATTATAAAAAAAAAATGCTTAAGACAACTGTATAGAGTGAGGCATAATTCCAAACAAACTGAAACATACAGTAGAGTCAGGATTTACATATGCTTTATGTCAGTAAAAGTGAATCCCTCAAAGCTAGCCTGCAAGGACCACTGGAGATTGACTTCATCAGCCTGCTGCAGACAAGAGAAGAAATAATTTCTTTAGTCTCTGGGGTTTTTTTTAAGCAGTTTGCAGAGTTAAAAGCAGCAAGAACCCCTAGCATATGTGTACATAAGTACAGACAGACCATAGAGTTGAATAAGCAGGCACCAGGATTTAAATGATTGTGTTATCCAGAAGAAGGATTTTAAACTTGAAAAGTAGGTGATGACCTTCTTTGATGCTGGTCTTCTAGGTTGAAAGATGATAATGACACTGCCAGTTCACAAGGAGAAAACTATGATTTCCATGAGAGGTAATAGGTACATGTAAGAGTTATACTTATATAATATTTAGTGTAAATACACTTCAGGTAAAATAATTTCTGTAAGGCTAGGTCCACTTTAGGTGTTCTGAATGAAACAGGATAAATCTGTATGCAGTCAGAACCTGGAGCATCACATTGCTGTCCTCTGTACAACACATTTTTTCCTTAAATTGCTCAATATTTTTCAGCCTTTCCTTGATTATTTTCCAATATATCATTAAAATGAGTAATAATATTCCAATGTCTGTCAGGTGATTGATAAAGAGCTTCTATAAACAGCGATAAGTCAGGAAATTATGAATAAAATCCACATTTCAGTTCACAAGGTTTGTTCTCCTGAAAGTATTTTTATATTTTGCTTACACAACCCCTTTTTTACCTCAGATGTTATACCTTAGACAGTAGTTTACATTTATTAGTAATACCATTCTTAAGATAGACACTTCCCAGACCATCTATATCCTGGTAAAAATAATTAATATGCTGTGTCTTATGGCATTAAATTACCATTCATTTAAAAAGGTATAAAAATTAAGCCTTTTGACTTCAATAACGCAACAAAAGGTGTTGTACAAAACTTGAGAGACAAAACATTATGATTAAAAATAGAAAATTATTTTTTCATGTAGAGAATTTATCCAAACTTCTTATGTCTTCCATTTAAAAGCACCATGCAGTCAACAGAATTGTGTAACCATTGCTCATATGTAACTTTGGAAACCAGAACAGCTCCCAGATGGTAATACAATTTCCCCTTCAGGTCATATTACTAAATTATAAAAAAAACCACTTGCTTTTGGTAAGGTGTTCTTTTTTATTTGTTTAGAGGATTCTTGAAATGCAAATCCCATTAATAAATTCTAAAGTCTCAAGAAGCAGTCCAACATTCTAAGAAATAAAAATTAATTTTATTGAAGGAGAGTCTGTACAAAGTAAATATGTTTGCTTAAAGTCTTGTATCTGAAAATTTAAAGCTTGAACTTAAGGTTTCCTACTTTTTAAAGAATAAAAGCAAATCCTCAATTAATAGCAGTTAATTTTATATTGTCAGAGAATAATATTTAATTTATTTACATTGCTTTGTATCTGTAGTTTGTGTACATGTTTCAGATTGATCCCTGTTAGGAGAAATATCCTCATGTGAAATTATCAGCCTTTTTAATTAGGTTGTAGAAAACTAAGTGACGGTCTGCAGAGTGTGGATACCAATAGTGTCAAATAAGCCTTTCTCATTTCCACAGAAAAGTTAAATAAAATTGACTGCAATTGGTAACTCCATTTAGAACATTCATTGCACTTTGTGCTGTGTTATTAACTGAGGCTGTTGGTGTGTACCTCAAAGTTATTATGCACCAAACCTATAATACTATTAAAACTTATATGGAGAGCAAGAAATTTCAGCAACTGATGGGGAGAGACCTTTGTTAAGAAATAGGGGGAAACTCAAACTGATCCTCACCCATAAACATCATAAAATATCTCATTCAACACCATTGTAATTGTCTTGTTATAAAAACACAGATATGTAATGTACTTTTTTCCAAAACTATATATAAAGACTGGCCTTTTCATACCTTCTCAGCTGAACCTATGTGTGAAAGAACAGTGTATTATGAGTAAAGAAACATGAACGCCAGCTGAGAAGTAGAACTTCTAATGGAACTGTGATTTTTCTTCAAGGTCTTAATGCTATTAATATCCCATTTTGGGAAACGAAACGCTGTGCAGAAAATGCTAGAATCATGTATTCCTAGTTATGTTAACCTTTCCTGTGATAGAGCAACTAAGGTTTTTTTTGTTTTGTTTTGTTTTTTTGTTTTTATATGGAGGTCTCTATCCAGGGGAGTGTTAAACCTCTAAGTTTGTTTATGAATGAAACCATTTTTAAGAGTGTGAGCTTCATACCGAAGCAGGGATGTTCGGTATTTTTTAATAAAAACAAAATGCATGTAAAAATTAATGATTGCTTAAATTTTCCTGCTATAACTGAGAAAAGTCAGTAGAACCTTTTGGGATATATATTTTTCTTTGTATCTCAACATTTATTTTGTTTTGTTTGAATTTCAGTTCATTTTTTTTAACTGCAGATTGGTGAGCAGTAAAATTGCCAAGCAAACTTATGGCTGTAAAGACAAATAACTGCATGTGTGGACAGATTACCTACCCTCATTTAAATGAGGTGTGTACAGAGTTTTAATACATTTTGTAAATAAAATGAAAAGAAAATTAATTTTTATGTTGATATTGCTTGTCATTTTATTCAATACAAAGAAAAACATTTTTTGATAAGTGTTTCTCATATATTTTATTTTTATTTCTGCATTTTTTTTGCAGTCTGGGCTGAATACACAATGAAAAAATAAGCATATGACTATCTAAATAAGTTATTTTCAAGCTGTAAGGCTAAATTCTTTTATGTTTGTGAATAGAACTGTAATCGGGCTTCATGCTAAGGTTTTAGCTCTTAATCACACTGATCACGGCTTTGAAATCGTGCAAGTTCATCTGAGTTTCAGTCCGACTCCGGGAGTGACTTGAAAGACATCTGTGCGGGTCCATGCACAGATGTCTATTGGAATTGCCCCCAAAGTCACCAAAAGTAGTGCAGGAACTAATTTTGGAGATGGGTGCCGCACCGCAAAGTCGGCATCGCACCGATTGGGGCGCTCCTATTGCCGACAATAGGCTCAGATTTGACTTGCGATTTGACCTGTCAAATCGTGCCAATATGAATGGGGGCTTAAGGTGCGTGTAGAAGTTGATTTCCCGCAAACTTATTATGTACATTCTAGCTGCATGAACTATACATACCAGATGCCTTCAGTCTCCCAGGTTGAATGATGTCCAGTCTGGTATACATCTAGCCTTAGCACAGGTAATGCTTTTGCCACAAAAAAATCACAGAAGAATTACAGGCCTTTTTCTTGGTAAGCAACATTATGATAATACTACAAATGTTTTCTTCTTCTCTGATTTATTTTCTGGAAAACTCATGTATATACAATTTGCTTTTCTAGGCACTACAATTATTGGATATAAAGGCGGTCAGCATTTTTTTTCATACCTTTAAAAGCATCTGCATGTTAGCATATGAGTAGAGTTGAGCGAACCTCTGGAAGTTCGGGTTCTGCTGGTCCGTCCGAACTTCGGGACAAAGTCCGGGTCCGGGTCCGGACGGAACCCGAACGATCGCACGGACAACGAACCCCATTGAAATCAATGGGGACCCGAACTTTTATGCACAAAAATGGCTGTAACAAAGTCCTGGAAAGCCCCAGAGGGCTGCAAAAGGAAGTAAAATGGGGGTAAGGGTAGGGCAAGTGCCCTACAAAAAAATGGGGACAGGGAAATAACTGTAAATATTTTTTAAAAAATAAAAACATAAAAAAAGCAAAAATGGAGGTGAATGTGGATCATCTTCAAACTGTGTCTGAAAAGTATTAATTAATGGTAGAAGCCATATAACTGTTCTAAAATCATCTTCAAACTAGGGCAAGTGCCCTACAAATAAATGGGGATAGGGAAAATAAATTAAAATCAAGTAAAAAAAC
>BLSH010264060.1:697509-710280 GCA_018402905.1 Glandirana rugosa
CTTAGGTACGCAGGTCGCAGGACTTTCCCCGGCCCACGTACCTATCCTTCTACTGCCGTCCTTACCACCCCGCCGTGGGCACACGGGAATTACGTGCCCGGCAGGGACACACATACCGTAAACTCGTATTTACGTATAATACCATACTTATAATTAAGTAAGACCGGTAACCTTATGGAAATACTTACACATAGACGCAAATACACGTGAAAAAGACGAATTTTCGAGGAGAATCTTATACGGAAACCACCCAAAAAAGAGACAGACATTTACAAGGTGCAGTTTATTCATTTCCGGAAACACACGTACCGGAGTGCAAACCAGTGAAACGCTTGTTGATTGGCTGCCCTGCAGCTTCTCAACACGTGGAGTAAAATAGCAGAACCCCGGACCGAACCCGAACGATTTTTGAAACGTCCGGGTCCGAGTCCGTGCCACGGACACCCGAAAGTTCGGTACGGACCCGAACGTTACAGTCCGGGTTCGCTCAACACTACATATGAGGCCATGCACACAAAGGCCTTTACTTATTTGACGTGGAACATTTACAGACAGAGAAAAAACCCACCAAAGGCATATTCTAAGAGGAGCTTTTAAGCAGAAAAAGTGCACATAAACGCAGATACACATTCATAAAGGTATTCCAATGGCCAGAATGAATTAATATTCATACCATAATATGCATTTATTCTCAAACGCCATACACACAGGGACGGCCCGTGCATTAAGGGCACACGGGTGCCGCCCCACCATTCCTGCCGTCGTCTTCCTATCCATGCGCCCGGCCCCTTTCAGGACGCCGGACGCATGGATTCCTATGGTGGGGGTGGGAGGGAGTGTTTTTTTAAGCACCTGACAAGAGCCCGAGGCTCTAACAGGCTTCAAAAAAGGGTGGGCTCTCTGCGCCCTGATCTCACCAAATTGTGTGACCATAGCTAATGAATTTTCACTATTTTCACACTGCAGTGCCTCCCCGCCAATCAGGAGGCAGGTCAGTGAGACCTGTTTCCTAAATGGACAAAAGCACCAGTCGATCCTATTGGATGCCTAGGCGCTTTGGCAAGGAAGAGGAAAGATGAGGAGCGGACACCTCCGTCCGCACTCTCCACACACTGCTGCCGCTGCTGCATTGGGGAGACAGACTCCAGAGTCCACACACACAGTAAGTGCCTGGGGTGCGTGCTGTCAGTGCCGCCCGTGAAGCCCGCGGGGGGGGTGGCAGGTAGTGCTCTATATTGCTATATGGTGACTTCTCTGTATACTGCTATGTGGTGACTCCTCTGTACACTGCTATTTGGTGACTCCTCTGTACACTGCTATTTGGTGACTCCTCTGTATACTGCTATCTGATGACTCCTCTGTATACTGCTATCTGGTGACTCCTCTGTATACTCCTATCTGGTGACTCCTCTGTATACTCCTATCTGGTGACTCCTTTGTATACTGCTATCTGGTGACTCCTCTATATACTCCTATCTGGTGACTCCACTGTATACTGCTATCTGGTGACTCCTCTGTATACTGCTATCTGGTGACTACTCTGTATACACGTATCTGGTGACTCCTCTGTATACTGCTATCTGGTGACTCCTCTGTATACTGCTATATGGTGACTCCTCTGTATACTCCTATCTGGTGACTCCTCTGTATACTCCTACCTGGTGACTCCTCTGTATACTGCTATCTGGTGACTCCTCTGTATACTGCTATCTGGTGACTCCTCTGTATACTCCTATCTGGTGACTCCTCTGTATACTGCTATCTGGTGACTCCTCTGTACACTGTTATATGGTGACTCCTCTGTATACTCTTATCTGGTGACTCCTCTGTATACTGCTATATGGTGGCTCCTCTGTATACTCATATCTGGTGACTCCTCTGTATACTCCTATCTGGTGACTCCTCCATATACTGCTATATGGTGACTCCTCTGTATACTCATATCTGGTGACTCCTCTGTATACTGCTATCTGGTGACTCCTCTGTATACTGCTATCTGGTGACTCCTCTGTATACTCCTATCCGGTGACTCCTCTGTATACTGCTATATGGTGACTCCTCTGTATACTCCTATCTGGTGACTCCTCTATATACTGCTATATGGTGACTCCTCTGTATACTCCTATCTGGTGACTCCTCTATATACTGCTATCTGGTGACTCCTCTATATACTCTTATCTGGTGACTCCTCTGTATACTACTATATGGTGACTCCTCTGTATACTCCTATCTGGTGACTCCTCTGTATACTGCTATCTGGTGACTCCTGTATACTGCTATCTGGTGACTCTGTATACTGCTATCTGGTGACTCTGTATACTGCTATCTTGTGACTCTGTATACTGCTATATGGTGACTCTGTATACTCCAATATGGTGACTATGTATACTGCTATCTGGTGGCTCTGTATACACCTATCTGGTGGCTCTGTATATTCCTATCTGGTGGCTCTGTATACTCATATATGGTAGCTCTGTATACTGCTCTCTGGTGGCTCTGTATACTGCTATCTGGTGACTGTATACTGCTATCTGGTGGCTCTGTATACTGCTATCAGGTGGCTCTGTATACTGCTATCTGGTGGCTCTGTATACTCCTATCTGGTGACTTTGTATACTGCTATCTGGTGGCTCTGTATACTCCTATCTATGTGATGCTGTATACCATCTCTGTGATACTGTATGCCCTATCTGGCGATGCTGGGCTGTATACTCCTGACACAATGGGTGGAATCCATAAGGGGTGGGGATTATGAGAAGTGGGATGGGTCAAAAAGGAAGGGCGGGGTCAGGTGCCCCCCATCCTAAAATTTCACCAGCCATCACTGCATACACACATAAATGCAGGTACATACATAAATGCACATACATATTAAACATTAAAGGTTTCTTTTTCTGCCAAATTCTGTCAAAAAAATATATGCTTATTTTCATAAGCTCATATGCATGAGGCCTTAAACTCAACAACTCTTTAGTCTACACACAAATAAACCAAACCACAACCTTTTTTCTATCAATAACAGGATAATATACATTTTGCATTTTTTTAGAAGCTTGTTTTCAATCTTTGAAAAACACTTTATGTTTGGTGTGGTCTATAAACACAACAATGCTTTACAGTCTAAACCCAAGAATATAACTCCTATCTGGTGAGTCCTCTGTATACCCCTATCTGGTGACTCCTCTGTATACTGCTATCTGGTGACTCCTCTGTATACTGCTATCTGGTCACTCCTCTGTATACTCCTATCTGGTGACTCCTCTGTATATTGCTATCTGATGACTCCTCTGTATACTGCTATATGGTGACTCCTCTGTATACTCCTATCTGGTGACTCCTCTATATACTGCTATCTAGTGACTCCTCTGTATACTCCTATCTGGTGACTCCTCTGTATACTCCTATCTGGTGACTCCGCTGTATACTGCTATATGGTGACTCCTTTGTATACTCCTATCTGGTGACTCCTCTGTATACACTTATCTGGTGACTCCTCTGTATACTCCTATCTGGTGGCTCCTCTGTATACTCCTATCTGGTGACTCCTCTGTATACTGCTATCTGGTGACTCCTCTGTATACTCCTATCTGGTGACTCCTCTGTATACTGCTATCTGGTGACTCCTCTGTATACTGCCATATGGTGGCTCTGTATACTGCTATTTGGTGACTCTGTATACTGCTATATGGTGACTCTGTACACTGCTATCTGGTGGCTCTGTATACTGCTATCTTGTGGCTCTGTATACTGCTTTATGGTGGCTCTGTATACCCCTATCTGGTGGCTCTGTATACTGCTATCTGGTGACTGTATACTCCTATCTGGTGGCTCTGTATACTGCTATCAGGTGGCTTTGTATACTGCTATCTGGTGGCTCTGTATACTCCTATCTGGTGGCTCTGTATACTCTTATCTGGTGACTTTGTATACAGCTATCTGGTGGCTCTGTATACTCCTATCTATGTGATGCTGTATACCCTCTCTGTGATGCTATATACCCTATCTGGTGATGCTGGGCTGTATACTCCTGACACAATGGATGGAATCCATAAGGGGTGAGGCCTGTGAGAAGTGGGAGGGGTCAAAAAGGAAGGGCGTGGTCTGGCACCCCCCCATCCTAAAATTTCACCAGCCGTCACTGCATACACACATAAATGCAGGTACATACAAATTGTAACATTAAATGTTTCTTTTTCTGCCAAATTCCATCAAAAAAAAAATATGCTTATTTTCATAAGCTCGTATGCATGAGGCCTTAAACTCAACAACTCTTTAGTCTATACACAAATAATCCAAGCCACAACCTTTTTTTCTATCAATAACAGGATAATAGACATTTTGCACATTTTTTAGCAGCTTGTTTTCAGTCTTTGAAAAACACTTTAGTTTGGTGTGGCCTATAAACACAACAATGCTTTACAGTCTAAACTCAAGAATAAAATGTAAAATATTGTAGGTTACCAGTTCTCAGATGTGGTGGCTGCATTGCTTTTCTTTTTTTTTTTTTTGCAGCTTTTTTTTTAATTATCACCTGGTGATCCTGCCAGTTCTATAAGAAAAGGCTCACTCATTGTACTTAATCAATAGAGAAAAAGCATTGTCTCAACAGGCTAGGAAGTGAGTTCAAACTATAGAACACCCCCCTCTTCCCATATCCACAACATAGTAGGAAGGTGTTCTGTAATTCATATAAGTGAGTTGAGCAGGGTTGATAATATTAATTGAGAAAATGCTGTAGAGTTCATAGGTCATCACTGGATTGATAGGTTTTAACTGTTTAGTTTATAAGCCCGTTCACACAGGGGTGACTTGTGCTCCGACTTGAGTCGCCTCAAGTTGCCCCAAGTCGCTTGACATCTGAAATCCCATTCAAGTGAATGGGAGCGGTGTTAATGTACACCACTGAAGTCGCTCCGATTTCAAAAAAGGTTCCTGCACAACTTCAAAGCGACTTCTATCCGACTTGTGCCCATAGAATTCAATAGAAGTCGCCTCCAAGTCGGATCCCCATCTACATGTAAGCAACTTTACAGTGAAAAGAAAAGAATTTATCTAGAGCAACCCCCTTCCTCCCTTCTCTGATTGGCCACAGGCAAAGTCACCTGGCATTAGTCGTGTTGTAAGTCACCTGAAGTCGCGCTGAAAGTCGCCTAGCAAAGTCCTGCTAAGTCGGATCGCCCCTGTGTGAACGCAGGCTTACATTTGTATTGTTTACTGTTTAGTTTTAAGTTTATTCTTAGGGTTTAAGCACACTTTAATTTGCAAAGGCAATGCTCCAAAAAATTGTAATTTTAAAAATGACTCTTGCTTAGTATCCTGTTTATCAGATATAAGTGAGGTCAAGAAGTCCTTGTGCAGTAAGACTATGTATGGTTACCTTATCTTTCTGCCAGCTTGCTGCAAAGCCATTTGCTTATATTGCTAAGCCATGAGCATCAACTCTTCCTGGTAGCCAGTCATTGCTAAGGAGGTAAGGGGCACCGTTCAAGTAAGTTTTCTCTCAGGTGTATGAGAAATTAACTATGGGCTTTTTACCATTTAGTCCCTCCAGTTGGCAGGCATCAAGCACGGCCTTAAGCTGGTCCTGTGCCACTCATGCCTTGGCAGACAATGCACTGTATGTTTCTTGACGACACCTATATATCTTGGGTTACGTTTCCACTGGTGTGATTCCAAAGTCGCATCAAAGTGGTGCAGGCACCTTTTCAAAGTCGCAGATTTTCAAAGTCGCATAGATAGGAATGGGTGCCATTGAGATCAATAGACTTTGTGTCCAAGGTCGCATGACAAGTCGCACTAGTGGAAACTGAGCCTAAAGGGGTTATTTTCACTCACACTGTGGGAAAATCAACTCTCTCCAGACTCTTCCAAGAGAGGATACACATGAATGTGATATTTGAAGCCTGTTGGTTCAAGCAGACAAGGATAAGGATGGCAACACTTAACAGGCTGTCACATTTGTTTAAGCACATGGTCTATACACTCTAGAGGCATGTTTCCAATCGCTCTGTGAAGGGGTTACCTGTTCCGACATTGAACAGTCTCCAAGCCTTTTTTCCAGGCAAACCAATCCTATTAAGGTGCTCACTAATAGCGATTGAGGATGAACATGACTACAAGAATACTGCTTTGTTCAAGCAACCAAGGATAAAGACGATGGCAGCTAACGGGTTGTGACTTTCATTAAGCCTGTGGTCAATACACTCAGGAATGTGTCCACTGGCCTAATGAGGGGTTGCCTATTCTGGCAATATGCAGTCTCAGGGGCTTCCCAGGCAAACGATCAGCTTCAATCTCATCGAAGAGAAGATACGAATGAACATGACTATGAATCCTGCTGCTTCAAGCAGTCAAGGACAAAGATATCAACACCGAATAGGTTGTCACATGTATTAAACATGTGAGCAATACACTCTGAAGAAGTGGTTTCCACTCACACTGGGCAAATCAACTCTTTCTAGACTCTTCCAAGAGAAGATTCAGATGGAATAGTACTGTGTGAATTCTGTTGGTTGAAGCAAGCAAAGACAAGATGACGACGCCTAACAGGTTGTCACATTCAGTAAACATGTAAATACACTCTAAAGGAGTTGTTTCCACTGACCCGGGAAGGGACCAGGTCCAGGAAATTGGCACATGTTTCCTACCTAGCCTGAATAAACTTTGGGATGTCCATCCTGTTCCACTGGGATGTGGTCCCTGTGCTCACATGCTAAGCATCTTCTATCAGGAAGCCCCTCTGCTGGTCTCTGGTGTGGCATATGTAAATCACTCTCAATGTAGAAGCAGTGCAATATCATGGGTGGAGTGGACATTTTTCTTATTACTGGTTTACTGAGCTTCTGTATGGAGGAAGCACTGCACTGCTGCTTAATAGTCATTGAACAAGCTCAATGTTTTTGCTTGCCTTTTTCTGCAGGAAGCAAATGCCAACCCAGAATAAAGACCAGTGCTACTAAATAAGGTAGGGGACCATACCCATCTGCTTCCCAGGAATGGCAGCCCTCTTCAGGCTTTGCCAAGATGTGCATGAACAAGACTTTATGAATCCTGCTCTGCTCAGACAGTCGGGGATTAAGATAATGATGGACACAATTGTCACAATTCATTAAGCATGAGATCAAGACACTCTAAAAGAGCTGACTCACCTTGTGCAAGGGTCATCTATTCTGGCAAGGTCCAGTTTTCCTTTCGAAGCCAGTAACTGGACTCAATGGCTTTCTCAGGCCGACCAACCTTCAGACTCTTCCAAAGAAGAATATACGTAGGAGGATGACCTATGTCTGCTTTGTAATTTCTCCTTTCTAAGGCTGATGAGATTCATTAGAGGGGCTTCTGAATCATTGGATGAGGGCCTTGGAGATGCTATAAAGCTTTGGATGGTTGCTCATCTTCAGCAAGAGCCAGCTAGTTACCTCACAGAGGTTGTTTCTGGATGTCTCAAAGGACAGTTGGGAAAGTATTCCTTCCACAGAAGATGCTCCTCTTGATCTTGATGGTCTGCGCTCTGAAGACAAGTCATTTGATATCAGCAAGGCATTGTATGAGGGTATTGATGAATGCAGCAGTCCCGACAGTGGCCTGGGCTCAATGGCATCTCAAACACTTTAAGCTTGCTTTACTCCAATAGTGGGTCAAGCTCACTGTCAGAACCAGTTTGCTCAAGGAAGATTGAAGGGAGCGATTCCTCGTTCTAGAGTTGATGGTGGCACAGGAGGCATTACTGATCTTTGCACCACTATTTCAAGACCATCGTGCAGATTCAGACAGTAGCATGTGTCGAAACAGGGAGGAAAGCAGCCTTAGGCAGATTGTGGCACACATATTTTGTTTGCCGGAGTGCAATCTGTTGTCCCTGTCAGTCTCTTACCTTCCCAGGGTGGAGAATATGTGAACAGACACTTTTTGAGCACACACTTTCTGGATCTAAACAAATGAATGTTTCCTATAACTGTTTGCTCAGTGGGGCACCCTGCAAGTGGATTTAATGACATCTCCTGTCAGTGCTCAGCTGGTAGTGTTCTTCTCCTGGTTCTTCCATTCGAGAGCCAGGGGTCATGATGCTCTGTGCCAGCGCTGGATTTTCTGGTCTGTATACGTTTTTTTTCTCAAACTTCCCTAATCCTGAACATGATCCGTTCATGGTTTCCACTATTGAGGCAGTTGATAGCTCTGCTGATGGCACTTCAGAGATCTTTGGTACTCGGACAGCATGCCTCATCCCAATATGGCTCAATTAGACAGCCTGGTTATTTTTAAGAAGCCGGCTAGCTCAGGTGGGCATAGTGGAAGAGGTCCAGTGGAAGCTGCTTGAATCTTGGAAGATATCCTTGAATGCTATGTACTATAGTATGTGGAAAAGCTCTTTGGTGTGGCAGTGATTATTCAATTCAATCCTGAGTCTTCCTCTCGTATTGAGGTCTTGGCGCTTTTGCAATTGGCCCTAGACAAAGGGCTTGGCTACAGTTCAGTCCATTTGTCAACCGTTTCAGCTCTAACGGTTCATTGTGTAGAAGATCAGCTTTCATACAAGCAACCTTATAGCTAAATCAACAACCAGTCATGTCTCGGAAAAAATCCAAGCTTTCTCAGCCAAGTGTCCATATTTTGAGTCATTTCAAGACAGAGGTTCTTAATCCAGTTCCATCTTTTCTTCAAACGGTTGGACCTTTTCTCATATATGTTTGGAAGTGGTGCAACCTTTACTGTATGCAGTTGACGGGACAGGAAGATTGATTCAGAGTGGACGCAATTTTTAGGTAATTTTTTCAAGGTATCTGCAGAGAACGCAGAATTTCAAGCTGGCAAATAACTGGTTATCTATCAGTAAGTCCTAAAATTGATCAAATGGCCCCATCTAGAATCCTGGTAATCCATATCCAAATCCTGGTAATCCAAGTATTAAAAAACTTTCATTGCTCATTTTCGCTTAGATGTAATGTTTGGCCCAGCTTGGGCATTGGGCAATTCGGTGCTGACCTCCGCTCTGTCTAATATAATCAGGTTTTCTGGGCATTGAGTTGGAGTGATGTGTGGTTATTTTTTCCCACCCTGTTTTTTGTATGCTAGTTAGATCCTATACGTAGGCTGACATGATGAGCTCCAGGAATAGGGAAAATTGTTATCATACTTACCGTAATTTTCCTTTTCTGGAGGCTCATCATGTCAGCCTAGGGTATCCCGCCCTGATGTTCCATCGTGAGGTGATTTAGGAACGTGGGGGTTTAGTGGGTTGTCCTATGGGGGTCAGAGGGGAGGACCTGACCCATACGTACGCTGACATGATGAGCCTCCAGGAAAGGAAAATTACGGTAAGTATGATAACACTTTTCCCTATTCATTGCTGCCAATGTTACTATTGGTTAGATTCTCCTTACTTCATTTCCTTAGGACACACACAGGAAGTGAGAGAAAATAACTCCAGCTGGACCACAGATAGCTTTAAAAACATATTAAACCCAAGACAATATTCGTGCGATTGCAAAAAAAACTAAAGCGTAGTGACAGCAAAATAAGCAAAACAAATACATTAAAAACTCAATTAGATCAAAAGGACAGCAGCATCTAAATCACCACTCAGAGTAAGACGTAGAGCTCCAACCAAACAATAATAAAAGTGCGCTATCCTTGTGCTAGAGACACAATAGAAAGTGCATTAAACATACGATGAACTCATCCTAAATAGACATACCTTTGCAAATATAATCCATATAAAATGTGCAAACACTGTGCAAAAAAAATACATTATAAAATATATATAGAGAGAGAGAGAGTATCTCACACAAGTGAGTACACCCCTCACATTTTTGTAGATATTTTATTATATCTTTTCATGTGACAACACTAAAGAAATCGTACTTTGCCACAATGTAAAGTAGTGAGTGTACAGCTTGTATAATGGTGTAAATTTGCCATCCCCTCAAAATAACTCAACGCAGCCATTAATGTCTAAACTGCTGGCAACAAAAGTGAGTACACCCCTAAGTGAATATGTCCAAATTGGGCCCAAAGTGTCAATTTTTTTATGTGGCCACCATTATTTTCCAGCACTGCCTTAACGCTCTTGGGCATGGAGTTCACCAGAGCTTCACAGGTTGCCACTGGAGTCCTCTTCCACTCCTCCATGACGACATCACGGAGCTGGTGGATGAGGCCTTGCGCTCCTCCACCTTCTGTTTGAGGATGCCCCACAGATGCTCAATAGGGTTTAGATCTAGAGACATGCTTGGCCAGTTCATCACCTTAACCCTCAGTTTCTTTAGCAAGGCAGTGGTCATGTTTGGGGTCATTATCATGTTGGAATACTGCCCTGTGGCCCAGTCTCCGAAGGGAGGGGATCATGCTCTGCTTCAGTACATCACAGTACATGTTGCATCCATGGTTCCCTCAATGAACTGTAGCTCCCCAGTTCCGGAAGCACTCATGCAGCCCCAAACCATGACACTCCCACCGCCATGCTTGACTGTAGGCAAGACACACTTGTCTTAGTACTCTTCATCTGGTTGCCACCACACACACTTGACACCATCTGAACCAAATACATTTATCTTGGTCTCATTAGACCACAGTACATGGTTCCAGTAATCCATGTCCTTAGTCTGCTTCTCTTCAGCAAACTGTTTGCGGGCTTTCTTGCGCATCATTTTTAGAAGAGGCTTCCTTCTGGAACGACAGCCATGCAGACCAATTTGATGTAATGTGCAGCGTATGGTCTGAGCACTGACAGGCTGACCCCCCCCCTTCAACCTCTACAGCAATGCTGGCAGCACTCATACGTCTATTTCCCAAAGAGAACCTGTGGATATGATGCTGAGCACATGCACTCAACTTCTTTGGTCGACCATGGCGAGGCCTGTTCTGAGTAGAACCTGTCTTGTTAAACCTCTGTATGGTCTTGACCACCGTGCCACAACTCAGTTTCAGGGTCTTGGAAATCTTATTATAGCCTAGGCCATCTTTATATAGCACAACAATTCTTTTTTTCAGATCATCAGAGAGTTCTTTGCCATGAGGTGCCATGTTGAACTTCCAGTGACCAGTATGAGAGAGTGAGAGTGATAACACCAAGTTTTACACACCTACTCCCCATTCCCACCTGAGACCTTGTAACACTAATGAGTCACATGACACTGGGGAGGGAAAATGGCTAATTGGGCTTAATGTGGACATTTTCACTTAGGGGTATACTCACTTTTGTTGCCAGCGTTTTAGACCTTAATGGCTGTGTGTTAAGTTATATTGAGGTGACAGAAAATTTACACTGTTATACAAGCTGTACACTCACTACTTTACATTGTAGGAAAGTGTAATTTCTTCAGAGTTGTCACATGAAAAATATATAATAAAATATTTATAAAAATGTGAGGGGTGTACTCACTTTTGTGAGATACTGTATATATATATATATATATATATATATATATATATATAATTATATTGCAAAAACATGCTCAGATTTTCTAAACATCAATAGTTCATCTTTCTTTGCTGTGAAGTAATGATTATAACGTGCACCACCGAAGGAAAAGTACTCCCAAAAGGAATCACCACAAATGATTAAATTTGCTCCTTACAAGCTGCTCTGACCCCACAAGGAGACCATCAGACGCCTTGCTCCATAGCAGCCATATACACCACGATCTTGCACGCAAAGGTTCCATGATCTTCTAAGCCAAGATAGACTCCATGGAGAAAGTTAAAGTACAGAGGAAAATTTGTATAGTGTAGTATTTTACCAAGATTTTAATAAAATAATAAAATCACACTTACAATTTTGAAGGAATTACACAGCATGTGTTACAGACAACCAGCAGGTCCAAGCGATCAGGCAGACTTGCGGAATAACGTCACGCGTGAGGCCCCTCCCAACGTGTTTCTCTGTAACCAGCGTTGTCTTTGGATGTGAGGCTTTAAAAACATGATAGAGGTTCAAACTTTTCCAATGTTGTGCATTACTAGAAGAAAACAAGGTAAACCCGATTCATGAAATTTGAGCTGGCCACATATATCTGCAGTGTTTTCTTATCTCTCTTCAAAGCAAAGCAAAGTCCAATGGCTTTCTCCTGCTCCATTCTTCTGTTATCAGCCTGATAACTTCTGACAAGTTTTCTAACACAGGAGATAAAACTAGCCTGGATTTTGTGTCGTGGGAGGTTGCTGTAAATAGATTAGCAGACAGCTTGACTTGTCAGAGCACAGCTCTGCATATTCCTTCCTTCCTTTGCCTATGTGGAGTGGGGATGTGTGCCTTTCCTCCAATCAGCTGTCTTGGCTGTGTGCCCAGACTTCACACTCAGTGTGGAACAGGAAGATAAAATCTGTAACACGATCTGAACTTTCTAAACAATATATAAAGATGAAGACAGCAGATATACATATAACACTTATGTAGGGAGATTTTTTTTCATCCCTGTGTATCAATTGAGGCTGTTCACTTCACTGGGTATATGTGAAGGTTTACATCCACTTTAAATTATTTGTAGGAGATTAGAGTTGAGCGAACACCTGGACGTTCGGGTTCTGCGGGTCCGAACGAACTTTGGGAAAAAGTCCGGGTTCGGCACCGAACGTTGCCCGAACGTTATCCCGGACCCCGAACCCCATTGAAGTCAATGGGGACCCGAACTTTTAGGCACAAAAATGGCTGTAACAAAGTCCTGGCAAGTGCTAGAGGGCTGCAAAAGGAAGTAGAATGGGGGTAAGAGTAGGGCAAGTGCCCTACAAAAAAATGGGGATAGGGAAAATAAATTAAAATCAAATAAACTAGGAGAT
>BLSH010264060.1:714240-747428 GCA_018402905.1 Glandirana rugosa
TGCGTTCCGCTTTGACAAGTCTGACTAATAAGGGGAGACGAAGGCCAAGACTACGCCTCGTTCGATGTGATGCGAGACAGCGGTGCAGTGGTATTCACGACACCACCTCTATCCCGTGTTAGTGCAACCTAGCCAAAAATACTAAGAGTGACCAGTAAAGGTCGGTCTCGTCCCCGGTAGAAGGCGTCGAAGTACAGTGGAAAAGGCTCACCAAGGCACCAGGGTCCGTCGTAGTTGGGGCACAGTTGAATCCAACGGGGTATGCAACCCGTCTAGAGTCCAAACGATGTGAAGTTGGATCCCAGGACGATAATGTCAGTCATGTCCGATGACGGTCAACACGACCACACGAAGGTAGTCCGAGGAAGGTTTATGACCCTTGACGGATGGCCTGCCAAACACCTGTAAGGCCGCACATCCACCTGGCCTAGTCATGACCCCTTGGACTGCTGCTGAATGCAGCAGTCTGCGGGAGGGCCCTGAAACCACCAGCACAACTGGCAGTAGCCTGTACTGACTGTAATAGCAGGACCCTAGGTTGAAGTGTAGCAAACCTGAGATCTGCCCAACGTATGGGGCAACCTAAGTTGACACGGGGTTGATGCTGCCTGGGACCACGGAACCACTCGGAAAAGGTGACATGAAGCTGCGGAAGATGGCCCCTGCTCTGGCTGGAAATGACCAGTGAGAATCATAAAAACCGATCCAACGTGATTGTGCCCTATCTCCACCACAGCACTTATGGTGACGTGGCGACAGAGCGTAGTGTAGCTTGCTCCGCATCAGAACCGGAAGCAGAGGGGAATAATCAGTCTGAACAGTTTCGCCTTGCGTGCTGTTGCTGGATATAAAATGCCCCTGCACTGTGGTTCTCCAATCAACTTGAAAACAGTCTGAGAGATGGTGAGCCCCCATGAACTGAGCTCATGGCCGAAGAAGGAGGTGCGGGCGGGAATCCACACTGTGTTCCCCCTGAGACACGGTCTAAATGAGCAAACAGAACACGATGAACATGGAACCTGTGACAGAAGTGACAAATACCCGCTGGTGATTGAACCTGCCCCTAGACCCAAACGTGGGATGCATACAATAGTGTACCAGCACCCCTGCTTGACGGCGGGTGCCCGAGCCTGCATGCTCAACCTCTACCCTAGAGACACAATGACCCTGTGAGTGAGTGGTGAACATGCCATGAACATGAGAGGGAAGGATGAGCAAGCTCACAAGGCCCCCCCCCGACCATACTGTGAACCGAACAGCTCGATCCGTTCCCTGAAAACATGACCAGTGACAGAGAACCAGGTGTGCCACCCCCTAATGCTGCCCCAACTTGGTGTGGGCATGCGCGAAGAGGCGTACAACTGTAGTGACCTGAGGAACGTCTGATCCTGAAGGCAACCCCCAGTGACCTCCCCAGCCCTATGTGGAGAAGGAACAATGTGCAAATCCGACCACCTATAAAAGCAGGGATGCCTAGCGCCCTCCTCTGATAACTCACAACTTGCTGCTACCCCTGAAAGGCCCTCCTGATCTTGGCCGAAGACCAAAATTGGGAAAACAAGATGAGAAAGCTACAACCCAATGCCTGCCTGAAATGACAAATGAAATGATGCGCTGCTGCCCTTCTCCGTGGCCCAGACTGGGCGAAGGAACAGCCATCAAATGGACCCCTGAAATGCCCCTTTCTCCACCACCTACCTGCTCTAGGCCTGTGACCAGAACAGGGAAAACAAGATAGAAAGCTACGACCCGAAACCTGCTTGAAATGACAAATGAAATGATGTGCTGCTGCCCTTCTCCGTGGCCCAGACTGGGCGAAGGAACAGCCATGAAATGGACCCCTGAAATGCCCCTTTCTCCACCACCTACCTGCTCTAGGGCTGTGACCAGAACAGGGAAAACAAGATAGAAAGCTACGACCCGAAACCTGCTTGAAATGATAATGGAAATGATGTGCTGCTGCCCTTCTCCGTGGCCTGGACTGGGCGAAGGAACAGCCATGAAATGTACCCCCGAAATGCCCCTTTCCCAACCACCTTCCAGATCTAGGCCTGTGACCAGAACCGGAAAAACAAGATAGAAAGCTACGACGCAATACTTGTGCCCTAATTCCACAAAAGCATAAAGGTAAGGATCCAGTGCTTCTCTCCTGTTGGTTGGGCCGAGCAAATGACATCCCTGAATGTGCTAAAGGCAAGCACAAACTCCGGAATGATCAATTTGCGGTAGAGTCTACCACGTCCTGAGAGACGGCGGACCCGCATGGACCGAGCTACTAGCCGGTGACAGAGGTGCAGATGGGAACTCCCCGATATCTTCTGCCAGAGATATGATCTGCACGCTACAGATCCTAAGGGCCATGCTCGATGTCTCTTGACCCTGATGGAAAAATGAATGACAAGCAGATCGGATAACCTAACAGAAAAGAGGGAAACATCCCAACCCCTACCACCAACTTACCAACTGCCGGAATCCACTGATGTACCTAAGTGACTTCCTACGACTTCCCGTGCTGGCAGATGACCACACTGGGGAAGAAAATAACAAGCTACCACCGGACCTGCTGCAGAAAAGATACAGTAACTGAAATGAGTGCAGCCCTTCTCTGTGGCCCGGTCAGGGCGAAGGGGCGGAAAGAAATGAATCCCACCCCGAAACACGAATGGCAATGACCTCCGGCTGCCCTTCTCCGTGGCCCGGCTGGGCGAAGGGACAGCCAAGAAATGCATTCCCCTAATGCCCTCAACCCTACCATGGACCTGCTACCCTAAAGCCTGGAGGGAAAATATAACACACATGCTGACTTGCTATGACGAAGATCCGGAAGCATCTTGGCGTCCTGACCAGAACACCCTACTCTTGACTGTCGCAGAGACAGGACCGACGTCCCTGAACTCGCAGCTGCTGATGTTGGGAAAGAAATGAAAAAAGTAAGCTGACGCCCTCCTCCGTGGCTCTGATGAGAGCGAAGGGGCAGCCAAGAAATGTGGTACCGAAATGCTCCCTACCATGGAGAATGAAATGACAGAGAAATGCAATCAAGTCTGTAGACTTGCGGTTCTCTTTTTTTTTTTTTTTTTTCCTTGCGTACTGAACCTCCTTCGTGGCCCCGTGGTGGGCGAAGGGACAGCTGAAGAGATTAAAAGAGATTCCGTAGAGTATGCATGTAAATTGGTACGTAAGAAAAGTGAAATGAATGGTGCTCTTTTTTTTTTTTTTATAGCACGGGTGAACCCGGACCCACCCGCTCCCCCGAGGCCCCGACATGGGCTGAGGGATGGTGTAAATACCGAGGATTAAGCTGTGAGTAATGTTTGTAAAATGACGTGTGCACATGGTCGCATGCTGTCGGCCTAAATGGGAGTAACTGACGTATATTTTTTTTTTTTACTTTTTATTACCCCTGTGAGCTGGAGGGATGCCAGTGCTGTTAAGCCTGTCGTGGCGTGCTGCTACCCCTCCCCTAAAAGAGGACGCATTGGAAGTACCCCAGTTGGCCCTGCACCATGCCCAGTGGCGGTGGCGCCCCCCAGCCCTGTGACCAGCTGATATGTAGCCTGAAGATGCCTGGATGGACCAGATCCTGACCCTGACAGCTGAATACCCACTGAAACAGTCATCCTGACAGGTACTGATTGACTGTAGTGGCATGCTGCTGCTGCCCGCCCAGGAAACCCAGGCCAACCTCCCCCAGCCATCCTGACAATGTGTACTAGGGGCCCCCGCGCTTTCCCTATGCCGGCCCATGCCTGCTGAGTGTAAAGTGAGGGGAGCGGAAGGGTAGGAAGACGTCCCAGTGCTGGTTACTTTATCATTTTATTGATTATTGGTATTCCCAAGTGGTAGCAACCGGAGAGTTACTGCTGGATCTCGTACCTGAGACTTCCCCTTGCTAACCACTGGCGGTATGTCAGCAGGGGAAGCCGCAAAGGAAAGGAAGCCTTCTGTGCTGCTCCGATGCACACGGCAGGACCGGGCACGCCGCAGCTCCAGTAGTCCGACAGCGGCTGTGAGCACCCGCGGTGATGCCATGGGGGGCGAGGTGGCTGATTGATACCGTCGACGATCGTGGGTGTGATGTGTACTGAAGAAAACGGGCGCCCGGCCCGACTTACCTGACCCTCGTGGAAAGTACCCCTCTAAAGTCCGTGCAGCCAGGGTAGACATAGCAGAGTGCACAGTGTGCACCCGGAAGTGTGCAAGGCAAGTGCCGCCCAAGACCTGGCAGTTTGGCGAAACAAGGTTGGTGCCCGTGCTAGAAACATGAAGGTGTGGGACCAACCCCCGTGAGAAATGCCCCCCGTGCGCTGCCCGATAGCAGGCTGAGTTGATGCTCCATGACAGGCCACCCCAAAACCCGTGCTGCCTCGCGATGGACAACCGGAACCGGAAGTGACAAAATCACGCACGTCCCCCTGAAACACCGGAAATGACGCCGTGCAACCAGAGGGAGGAGGCTGGCTTATATGAGGCCAGACTCCTCCTACAAATTCAGGCTGACCTGCAGTCAGCCTTCTTATTTAGCAACCTACCTAAAGTCAAATTAGGATTTACTAAATGTGAGCTCATACTTGGTAACTTCTTAAAATTATATTTGCCTTCATTAATTTCAATCTCACTGAATCCAGATGGCTAACATAAAAATCAGCCTGTCCAAACACTGCAGCATCGCAATACATACCCTTCAGTTTGATAAAATACAGACAATGTTATATCACATGAAATCACAACCCTAAATATGTCCGAGTACCCCATGCTATGTTCCTGGTGGGATAGCCTCGGTGGTTCCCATGTCCTTAGCAATGTGTACATGTGTTGCCACATTACAGGGGGTGCTGGCGATGTTGCTGGATTGTTGAATGGGTCATCCTGAACTTGATATGTGGCAGACAGGGTGTCACATGTACTTTCTATTCTTTCAGCAGAGCACCTCATGTGTCCCTAAGTCTCCTGCAGAGTGCTCCATGATCCAGCATGTCCTTCTGCATATGCCTTATGTGTTTGTCATGTCTTAGGGTTCCCAAAACTCTTACTTTATCCTCGACACTCAATATTCTCACCCTATCCTCAAGGCCCCAAGCACTTGCTAAGTCCTTGACAGGATACATATGTACTCAGAATGTTTCTGACACAAATCTAAATTCACTGTGGTGAGAGTCGCCCTGGCTGTAAGCTCTGCACACAGGGGTTCCTATCTTATAAATACCAGTGTGTTATTAATGGAAATTAATATTTTCAGGATAAGTTAAGTGAAAAGAGACCCAATTCCAACTGCTTGCTGCACCGGGTTGATGGCTTTAGTGTGTGTAAGAAGATTTAAAACAACGTAGAATGTTTAGAAGAGTGAGGAGTGGTTGGAACTTCTCATTATGTTTTCATTGCTGTCCTTACTTTAACATCCTCAAGACACCTGTAGCCTCCAGTTTTTTGTGAAAGAGTGACAGGAAGTGAAATAAAATAAAAATCTGACAGAAATGTTAACTCTCTCTTGCCCTATCTAAAACTAAAACACATTTTTTGCTTTTAACTAGGCTTTCAAGTACATCTCAGAACACAACTTGTAGGTAGAGCGGATAAGGGTTAGATTTTCTGTCTAGTTGTTATTGCTTCCTATGAGCCTACGTGGGAGATTTTTCTCACCTTGCCCTGCAGAGAATCATTGTAATGGGTATATAGGCATGACTTCTAAGCACATAGGAGCACTTCTACGGAATGAAGGTTGGTGTTCATAAGCTTATCCTGTAACTTTAACCAGTTCCCTACCGAGTCATTGTAAAATGACGTCAACAGGAACCCTTCGTTGATCCGGGCCGACGTCATATGATATGATGGGGGCCCGCAGCACAGCGATCGCGGATCAATTGTGTCCCCGGGGGTCGTATCCCCCCCCGATCGGGGTAAAGAGCCAATAGATTTGGTTCTTTACCACGTGACCGGCTGTGTTACAACAACTGTGTACAACAAGCACACTGATCACCCCCCAATAAAAAGTACCTGTCACCACCCCATCAAAGTACATGTTTCAGCCCATCAGAGTACCTGTCACCTGTCCATCAAAGTACCTGTCACCTGTCCATCAAAGTACCCGAGTACCTGTCACTTGTCCATCAAAGTACCCGAGTACCTGTCACCTGTCCATCAAAGTACCTGAGTACCTGTCACCTGTCCATGAAAGTACCCAAGTACCTCTCCCCAACCCATCTGAGGACCTGAGTACCTGTCACCAACCCATTTGAGTACCCGAGTACCTGTCACCAACCCAGATGAGTACCCGAGTACCTGTCACCAGCCCATCTGAGTACCTGTCACCAACCCATCAGAGTACCCAAGTACCTGTCACCAGCCCATCTGAGTACTCGACTACCTGTCACCAACCTATCAGAGTACCCCAGTACCTGTCACCCGCCCTTCAGCGTAACCAAGTACCTGTCACCAGACCATCAGAGTACCTGAGTACCTGTCACCAACCCATCAAAGTACCCAAGTACCTGTCACCTACCCATCAAAGTACCCGTGTACCTGTCACCAGCCCATCAGAGTACCTGTCACCTGCCCATTAAAGTACCTGAGAACCTGTCCCCAGCCCATCAGAGTACCCGAGTGCCTGTCACCAACCCATCTGAGTACCCGAGCACGTGTCACCAACCCATCAGAGTACCCGAGTACCTGTCACCAACCCATCAAAGTACCAGAGTACCTGTCACCAGCCCATCAGAGTACCCGAGTACCTGTCACCAGCCCATCAAAGTACCCGAGTACCTATCACCTGCCCATCAGAGTACCTGAGTACCTGTCACCAGACCATCAGCGTACCAGAGTACCTGTCCCCTGCCCATCTGAGTATCAAAGTACCTGTCACCAGCCCAACCGAGTACCCGAGTACCTGTCACCAGCCCATCAGAGTACCCGAGTACCTGTCACCAGCCCATCAGAGTACCCAAGTACCTGTCACCTGCCCATCAGAGAACCTGAGTACCTGTCACCAGCCCACGAAAGTACCCGAGTACCTGTCACCTGCCCATTAGAGTACCTGAGTACCTGTCACCAGACCATCAGTGTACCCAAGTACCTGTCACCTGCCCATCTGAGTACCCGAGTACCTGTCACCAGCCCATCAGAGTACCCGAGTACCTGTCTCCTGCCCATCCGAGTACCTGAGTACCTGTCACCAGCCCATCAGAGTACCTGAGTACCTGTCACCAGCCGATCAGAGTACCCGAGTACCTGTCACCTGCCCTTTAGGTTGCCCAAGTACCTGTCACCAACCCATCTGAGTAACCGATTACCTATCTGCAGCCCATCAGAGTATCCTAGGACCGTTTACCAGTCCATCAGATTACCCGAGTACCTGTCTCCAGCCCATAAAAGTACCCGACTACCTATCTGCAGCCCATCAGAATACCTGAGTACCTATCTGCAGCCCATCAGAGTACTCGAGTACCTATCTGCAGCCCATGCCTCATAGAATATACCTCGGGAGTTTGCTTTCCAAAATGGGGTCATTTTGTGGGTAATTCCACTGTCCTGGTGCTCCAGGGCCTTCAAAAGTGTGATAGGTATCAATTAAATTTTATGTGTAATTTATGCTCCTAGAATGCCTGACAGTGCTCCCTGCATGTTCGGCCTCTGTATGTAGCCAGGATGTGAAAAAGTCTCACACATGTGGTATCGCCATACTCGGAACGAGTAGCAGAATATATTTTGGGGGTTAATTTTTGCTATGTACATGCTTTGTGTTAGAAATACCTTATAAATTGACCACTTTGTGTAAAAATAAGAGTTTTCATTTTCTTTCCACGTTTTTCGAAGACTTGTGGAAAAAAATGAACCATTCAAAAGACTCATAATGCCTCATAGAATATATGCTGGGCTGTTTGCTTTCCAAAATGGGGTCATTTTTGTGGGTAATTCCATTGTCCTGGTGCTCCAGGGCCTTCAAAAGTGTAATAGGTCGTTAGGAAGAATTAGATGTGAAATTTCTGCTCCTAGAATGCCTGACGGTGCTCCCTGCATGTTGGACCCCTCTATGTGGCCAGGGTGTGAAAAAGTCTCACACATGTGGTATCGTCATACTCGGGATGAATAGCAGAATATATTTTGGGGGGTTATTTTTGCTATATACATGCTATGTTTTCAAAATATCATATAAATTGACCACTTTGTGAAAAAAAATACGGTTTCATTTTCTTTCCACGTTTTCCGAAGACTTGTGGAAAAAATTGAACCGTACAAAAGACTCATAATGCCTCATAGAATATACATTGGGATGTTTGCTTTCCAAAATGGGGTCATTTTGTGGGTGATTCTATTGTCCTGGTGCTGCAGGGCCTTCAAAAGTGTAATAGGTGGTTAGGTAATAGGTGGTTAGGAAATCATATGTGTAATTTATGTTTCTAGAACGCCTGACGGTGCTCCCTGCATGTTGGACCTCTCTATGTAGCCAGGCTGTGTAAAGGTCTCATACATGTGGTATCACCATACTCGGGATGAGTAGAAGAATATATTTTGGGGAGTAATTTTTGCTATGTACATGCTATGTGTTAGAAATATCTTATAAATTTGACCACTTTGTGTAAAAATAAAAGAGTTTTCATTTTCTTTCCACATTTTTCGAAGACTTGCGGAAAAAAAATGAACCATTCAAAAGACTCATAATGCCTCATAGATTATACGTTGGGGTGTTTTCTTTCCAAAATGGGGTCATTTTGTGTGTAATTCTATTGTCCTGGTGCTCCAGGGCCTTCAAAAGTGTAATAGGTCATTAGGAAATTAGATGTGAAAAGTCTGCTCCTAGAATCCATGACGGTGCTCCCTGCATGTTGGACCTCTCTATGTGGCCAGGCTGTGAAAAAGTCTCACACACTCACACATGTGGTATTGCCATACTCGGGGCGAGTAACAGAATGTATTTTGGGGTGTAATTGGAAGTATGTATATGCTGTGTGTGAGAAATAACTTGTTGTTATGACAATTTTGTGCAAAAAAAAAAATAAAAACGATAATAATTTCTTAATTTTCCCAAGAAATGTGGGAAAAAAGTACAACTTCAGAAAACTTGCCATGCCTCATACTAAATACCTTGGAATGTCTACTTTCAAAAAGGGGTCATTTGGAGGGTATTTGTACTTTCCTGACATTTCCGGGCCTCAAGAAATGAGATAGGCCATCAGTGCATCAGGTGTGATCAATTTTCAATGATTGGCACCATAGCTTGTAGACTCTATAACTTTCACACAGACCAAATAATATACACTTATTTGGGTTATTTTTACCAAAGATAGGTAGCAGTATAGGTTTTGGCCCAAATTTATGAACAAAAATTACTTATTTGCAAAATTTTATCATAGAAACTAAAAAAAAGTGTTTTTTTTTTCAAAATGTTCGCACTTTTTTCACTTATGTCGCAAAAAATAAAAAAACCCAGAGGTGATTAAATACCACCAAAAGAAAGCACTATATGTGTGAAAAATAGATAAAAATTTTGTTTGGGTACAGTGTAGCATAAGAGAGTAATTGTCATTCAAAATGTGAGAGCGCTGAAAGCTGAAAATTGGTCTGGGCAGGAAGGGGGTATAAACATCCTGCATTGAAGTGGTTATTAAGATGCTGTTTCCGCTGGCCTGCATTCTCAATATATTTTAATAGAGAATCCACTAACAGTAACAGGGCTTTTAAAAGCTGTATCATGCACCCTGTTGTGGATTCTCCATAGGAATACATAGTAAACTCTAAGGCTAGGACGGAATTAGTATAGCCTTTAGCCAAGGTTTCAGTGTGTCAGAGCCTTTAAAGAGGTGAAATCTCTCTGCTAGTGTCATCTATCTGGTAGAGGACCATCTGATGCCTTACATCTCCTGTCCAGTATCCCCTGGAGTTGGTTACAGGGTGTAGCAGGACGTGGAGTGGCACAAGTGCCTGTGGGAGGTCTTGACACCATGGGTAGCCAGATGATAATCTGGATACTGCTGAAATACTGGAAAGCTGTAACTTGTGCAGAATACTGTCACGGAAATGGAGTACATTAACTTGCAGGTGAAGGAGACAAAGTGACCTTGAGTCCACAACAGGGCAGAGGAGGTATCAATTCCAAAGGCAAAAGCTGGGTCAGAAGTCAATGAGCTGAGTCAATGCAAAAGCCAAAGGTTACAGCAGGATATCAGAATCAAGGAGAGATAGAAGGCAAACCAAGTCAAAGCACAGGATAATCAGGATGCAGGTCTGATTATGGGTCATTAAAGCTGATGATTTGTGTTAGTTCTGTTACGTCTTTAATAGGTCACTGGGTGCCAAAAACCAGTGCTGAGCATGCACACCAACTCACACAAACACATGTGAATGCACACACAGCCCTGACTATCTATACTGGTCCATGAACATGCACACAAGCAGATCTTCTGGCATGGCGATGCACTTTATCTTCCTGACAGTCAGACAACAATGAAGACCTGCAGGAGTGCTCAACCTATGGCCCTCCAGCTGTTGCGGAACTGCTAGTAACATCCTGCTTCTGCCTTCGGGAGTCATGATTGTAACTGCGATGCCTCATGGGACTTGAATTCCGCAATTGCTGGAGGGCCACAAGTTGAGCACCCATGTAGTAGAGAAACAATTCTGGCCCCACCCAAAATGTAGAAAATGTTGCTTTGTTGGAGTTAATTTGCAACTGACAGTACATTTCCATGCAGACCAAGCAGTGTAGCACAGGTACCTTTAGGTGTGTTTATAGAGTCCAATGCTTGGTTAAATCTCTTTTTTTTAAATGCTGCTATTGCTCAAACACTTCTGGCAGTGTTGTGGTCTGTTCCAATCCCCAACACTTTTACTGGCCAGCTTGGTTTTCCTGTCAACTTGAAGAAAAAAAGAAAAAAATATAAATAAATACTAGCTACTTTGATTGCATGTATTAACTACATGTTTTTGTCAGAATAAAACAATGTTATTAGAAATACTTGTCCTTTCAAAAATATGCCTAAAAAACTTGATGAGCCCTATGAGACAGAATGAGTATGAGACAGAAGCCCTTTAAACATTTCTGCCCAGGCTGCCAAGAACCTAACTAGCCTCTTGGGGTGTACAGTTGCAGCAACCACCTCATTCAGATGTTAAAGTTGAATCTGGTGGCATTTTAAACCACCTCTTCAGATTGTAAAGTTAAATCTAGTGTCATTTTACTGCCCTGGGGGCACTTGCTCGACACTACTACACCTGCACAACATTGCAACTATGATGATATAAGGCACCTTTGCAGCCCTGGCATGCGCTGCACCTGTGCCACCTGCCACTTCCTCTTTCTGGATGCACCTTCCATTCAGTAACAGTTCCTAGCCCTTATCCATTGGCACAGCACAGAGGTCTCATCATGGTACCTGGGCTCAGAGTAGACTATAGTACACGGCGCCAAGGCCTTTTCCTCCCTCTTCACAGCAGTGAAGGTCATGAGTACTCCTCTGGAGACAACATTTCACAGAGCATGGCAGATCTCAAGTACAAGGGAAAAGAATCAGATGGCTTTGATATTCAGGCTCAGCTAACAGCTCCAACAGGTTTGGTAGTTTATCTACACAGAGCCCTAGTATCCTTTATTCTGGTAGTTGCCTCCCCCCCCCCCCCCCAGTATGATTCCTTGCCTTCCTCTGGTCATTTTGCTGGCCTGTTTGACACACAGGTTTCCTCTTGAATCCTGAATCAGAGTTTGATTTTGCCCTTGGACCAAACTCACTATCTGATGGTAGGTAGTAGTTGTGGATGATCCCTCTCCTTCAGAGGAATCAGATTAGGATGATGTACCTAGGCTGGGAATTTCATGCAAACTGAGGAAATCTATTGCTACCATTATTGATGCTGCACCCTACTGTTTAGCGTTTGAACAGCCAGAGTCTGCTCACCCTAAGGTCTCAAGCATGGGGTTTCTTAAATTTTAAAAAACTAGCTAAGACTTTTCCAGTCCCTTCCCTCATGTGGGAGATCCTGCCATTTCTGGTCTTAACAAGACCCTCATGGCCTTTGTGTTCAAGGACCCAGTAGACAAGAGTTTAGAAGCCCTCTTTAAGGTCCATTTTTCCTTAGCGAGCTCCACCTTGCAACCGGCAGTGGTTTCTTTGGCAGTCTGCTAGACCATTGCTGTCTGGAAACGCATAGCCCAAGATTCTAGATCCATCCTTACAGACACCTCAGTCCACAGGCAGTTAGACCTTTTTCCTATGCTTTTGTATGCAGCTGCATGATCATTTGGCTTAAATTCTGGTCAGGTGAGCTCCCATGCAAGAAGCATTACCCTTTGCCTTGGTAAATGCCTATTTGGTACTTGCTTGGAAAAGAACATATGGAGATTAGAGCTGGTAATATTACTCTGCTCCTTCTCCTGAGGTTAGAAAATGTTCCTTTCACCCCTCTTAGTATTCTAGTTCTAAATCTAAGGCAGAAACATATTTTCATCAGATGACATGGCTCTCCAAAACCGCCAAGCCTGGTTACAAAGTTTCTTCCCAGTGATGAGGCCCCCCCACTTCTCATAGTCTTGTGGCTTTCCCTGCCTTCTAGTCCTAAAAAATGGCATACACCTAGGTCCAGAGTGTTATTTACAGGGGTTACAAACTGTAGTTTTACACACTGCCTTTTCCCTGCTTTATGGTTTCAAACTTGCTTCTTTACCTGTTACGGCAGGCAGATGTTCTTGCATGAGGGTCCACAATGAGAAACCAGTCATACAATGCCCCCCGCCATGGCCTACATCAACTATCCTGGAGGCACCAAAAATCATGCTATACAAAAGAAAGCAGACTTAATCCTCTCTTGGGTAGGACTGCATGTTCTGGAGCTGCCATCATCCACATCCCAGGCATGGAAAAATGGCAGTTGGACTTTCACAGTCATCAATGTCTGAGCCTTTGCCACAAGTAAGAGACAAAGGATGTGGGTTTTCTAGCACCCAGATACAATAAGTTCAACATGTTATTTGCCAGGTCTAGGGACTCTTGGGTGCAGCAGATGCTCTAGTGATGCCGTGGGATCAGTTTAACCTGACCTACTCCAAACTCTCCATCTCTGCAGCATCAAGATAGAGGGCATTCTGGGACTTTTATTGCACCGAATTGACCCAGGAGGATGTGGTACTAAAACATAGCCAGACTTTGGGCAAACTTTCCATAGGACCTCCCAGACTGTCTGGAACTTCTGTACCAAGGGCCAATGCATCATTCTGCTTCTCAGCTGCTAGTTTAGAAATCTTGGCTGTTGAAGCCATGGTCCTAACAGACAAGGGCCTATCAGACTCTGTCATTCCCACTCTCCTAAAAGCTGAGAAATCAACTTTCTACAAAATCTACCTTGGCACCTGGAATGGCCATTTTGCTTGGTCAGAGTCAGGAAATGTTACCCTGGTTAATACTCCATGAGATGTATCTTCTAGTTCCTCCAGTCTGGTCTGAATCATCATCTGGCTTTGAGTATCATCAAAGGGCAAATTTCGGAATTGGCCATTTTGTTTCAGAGACCCTTGGCTTCTTCCTCCTTAGGTAATGACTTTCTATAGGTTGTTGCACACATTTCTCTCCCTATGTGCTCCCCTGTGTCTCTATGGGACCTTAATCTTGTTCTTTCAGCACTTCAGAGGCCACCATTTGAAGTTAGTGGCCTTATCATAACAGGGTCCTTCCTTGTGTTGCACAAGGACAAGGTTGTCTTAAAGCCTAAAGCTGACTATACATGGACCATACGTGGATCAAACTTTGGCTGGTTCAGCAGGAACCAGCTGAATTTCAATTTGTGTGCAGCCCTGTCTGTTCAACAGAAGCCAGTAGTTAGACTGGTTTCTGTCGAATGAACCTGCTGACTAAATCCTGATGCTGAGGGAGTCCCACTGTCAGAATACAGAGACACGGCAGGGAGGGTTTCCCCATCCATCTTGAATGGCTTGAATGGCTGGCTGAACAAAAAAAACTGAGTAATGTATGACCATCTAAAGATGGTTTCTTCCTTCCACCTCAAGCAGGACAGTTTCCTTTCTGTGAAAGTCTACCTGACAGCTGCTTACTCTTTTAGCAATCAGATTGTGTCTTTGCACTTTCTGAGGCTCCTGCAGAGACCTCTTTGCTTCTCATTCCACCATTGCTAAGTGAATCAGACACGTTATCATTTTAACCTATGATCTAAAGCAGTGTTTTTCAACTCCAGTCCTCAAGGCACACCAACAGGTCATGTTTTCAGGATTTCCATGAGTTTGCACAGGTGATTTGATCAGTTTCACTGCCTTAGTAATTACCACAGCTGTTTCATCTGAGGGAAATCCTGAAAACATGACCTGTTGGTGTGCCTTGAGGACTGGAGTTGAAAAACACTGATCTAAAGGATAAGGTTCCTTCCTGTCCTGTTAGGTGCACTCTACCAGATCTGTTAGTGCTTTGTGGACTTTTTTTAGCATTGAGCATCTTTTTCTCAGATTTGCAAGGCTGCTACCTGGGCTTCTGTTCAAGAATTTTTAAGCTCTACCAGGTGGGTGTTCAGGCCTCTTCTGATGATGGTTTCTTCTGATGCTGGAGTCTATCAAGGCTTTCTTGACCATTTTGTTATGTGGGCCTGTTGATGTGTTGCCTACCCTTCAGTTGGACTGCTTTTGGATGTCCCATGGTAATTACTAAAGATCTTGTGCCTGTGAAATCCATTTCTTGGATTACAGTATGGGACACAGGTCCCTCCCATCTGTTGTTAAAAGGATGGTTGCAGGACGAAATGTGAAGGAAAAAATTAACCATCCAGAATATTGCTTGGAAAAACAATTAGCATCTCCAATGATTACTGGAGGCGGGGGGGTGGTGTCCATTAAGCAAACAAACAGACACAAGCAGGTAGGTGCCCACTATTCCTACAGAGAGCTTATCAGACTGATGAGGATGTCCCTCACTGAACACACAGTAATCCCTCCATTCCAGCTGCTACCCTTAATCAAAATCATTAACCAAAACGTGCAAAGGCAATGCTTGTGTCAATAAATAAAGTGAATAAATTAAATGAATAAATACATCAAAGTGTTACGTACAATCTGAATAATATAATGTAAATGTCCATAAAATTGATAGGAAGCTGTCATAAATAAGAATGATAGAAATACTGCTACTATACCCGTACATGACATTCAGTTCCTGCTGAACAAGCAAAAAGTCTGGTGTTAAGATAAATGCCCAAACAGACAAAGTTTGGTCCGAACCTTTGTTCGGACTGCACCTTGAGCTCATCCTTAATAGGGATGATACACCTGAAGGCTTGGGACTTTTTGCGCAGCCTCAATCACAGAATTAAACATCCTCACAATGGCCATATCATCAGGATTAACCACTTTGCTACCAAAGCTGGTTTTTCCATTTTTGCACACATGTCAAAATGCCCATTTTAGGCCTGACCCTTAACCCCCCCCCAAGACGTAGTATGCATTTTGGAAAAAGACCCTGGAGTATAAAATGGTAGTAGTTGCAAATGTTTATGTCACATGACATTAATGCACAAGTTTATCAAATGCAAATGGTCGGTAAAAAATTGGTTTCGATGGGTATAACCGAAGAGATACCCAAGTCGTCAGGCCCTTAAATTGTACATGCATGTGAATTGATGACAAACTTTGGTATCCACAATTTTCTAGCATTGCTTTAAATAGGCTTTACAGGTTATTCGTTTAAAGTTAACCATGAATAATGCCCCTAGAATTATTGCTCTCATGCTGATGTTTGCGGCAACAAGCAACATGTGTAGTACAAACATCATTTTAATTTGTAGGTACACCCATTGCATGTGTTTATGTTCTTTTTTGAACAATTTTGTTTCTTTTTTATGTTATTTTTTTATTAACTTTTTTTTTACAATTTCCTTTATTTTTATTTCTCCACTGCCTTCCACTGAAGCTAATGGAGCACAGGCCAGTCAAATCACTTCCACATGAAAGCCCATCTACTGCAGAGCAGAGTGTGTTTAAATCCCAGACCACCATTTATAAACAGCGCTGGTAGACAAGTGGTTTAGTCAATGCCTGGTTCGCACACTCCACCTTAAACCGTCTCATGCCCCATACACTAAAACAAAGTTTTGCATAGTATAATAAATTTAAAAATCATTAAAATCAAACTAGTGCTTTTGATGATACACAGTAAACATGCAGAATGCCAGCGGCTTCCCCTACTTGTGCGTGTATGCATGATGATATCAGCATTTCCCTGCCCAACACATTTTTTAATCCTTACAATGTTTTCAGGAACAGGGAATGCAGCAAACCAATAACATTATATACTCACAGTGTGCAACATTGGCCACAACAGGAGACAGCAGTCTCTACTGGTTGAACACTAAATGGTAAAGTATTCATAGCACTCAGCAAGTAATTTGGCCCCCATTGTTAAACATACTACACTATACGAGCCTGTTTTATGTTATTTGTATACTGGTTATGAAATCTAACCACTGAATCGGGAGAGCACAGCAGTGGAAGTCAAGCCTTAAAGTGGACTGCACCCATTTGGAAGATCTTTTGAATTAATACAAGCTGTGTTTTCCTAATCTCTTAGTGAGATAGGCCCGCACTTCCGGTAGATATGTTTTCCTGTATTAGTGTTGGTGGTCATTTGGATCAGAGATTCTTCTATACTTGGAAGAATCAAATTGGTGATGGGAACTTTTTCGTCATTACACCATTGGATTGTTTTATTTGAACTTATTTCATTGGAAATTAATTTTGGTTAAAAACATTTTCATGCATTATTTGGAGGACTTTTTTTGATCATGATATGTATTAAACAATTTATTGAGCATGAATTTTCAAACAGAATAATTTATATCATTAAATCAGCGATGTAATTATTATTTTTTATATAAAACACATAACCAAAATAAATGTAAATAGTTAATAACTTAAAAAAAACTGTTTATATCAATGCCCATATTAATGTGTAAGGCAAAGAGTATCTAATTGGTAACTTCATAAGCCTTCATTTGTAGCTGTTAGCTACTAGGGATGCATTGAATGTAGCTGGTATAAATTTTAAGGGGAAACCACAAGCAAGTGTGAGGTCCCCTCAAAATCAATAGCAGACCCATTCCAAGCATGCAACCTGGCAGGCCAGAATATGGCATGCAACCTCCTCCCCAAACCATAACAGGCCACATGCCCTCAACATGGGGGGTAGGTTCTTTGCTAGGGAGGACCCTTCTGGCAAAGCACCTTGCCTCCAGGCCCAGAGATTGTTGCAGTCTGCAGGCCCGGGTCCATCCAGATGTTTTCCATTGCCTCCATTATAGCCTTTCACTGTGCCACAGAGGACACATGGGTGATGCCACTGATTGAAAAGAACATGGTGGGTGTAGCTGCCATTGTAGCTTTTAAACATGTTATAAAGGGCAGGACAGAGGGGTAGCACCTGTGCCTATGATGTGGGAGACCTGGGTTAATTTTAGAAAGAGAGTATTCATTATACTCTTTTTATTATGTGGTATAAAGTTGTGATTAATAAATCATTGTTTAGTGCAGATAATAACAGTTCCCTCTGCTAAAACGAGATACAAAGTAGATGGTCAAAAAGTGTTTTGGACTGCATCTTTCAAGGTTGGAATTGGCTAACGGATGCTCTCTGAATGAGGTTCAAAGCACCAATGAAAATGAGGTCTTGCCACTTTGTAAGTTGTTAAGGAAGCTAGTCTGCCAATGAAGGAGTTAATGGGGGAATTTAAAAAAGGTGATGTTGCTGTAGGTGGGCCAATCCTGATGAAGTCAACCATTGATGAAATGCAAAGGACAGTGCTACACACAGCACCATCATCACATACTGGAGAGGGAGGTGCATACACTCTGAAGAGATCTGAACTGAGCAGGGTCCTGTTTCCTATGAAAACCTTTCCTGTCATGTCCTCAGTGTAGGATGAATAGCTATTGCTGTGAGTGTTTTTATGCTTTTTACTCGGTGTTAATCCTAATAAACAGTGATACCCTATGATTGGCCCAATTTTATTGTACATGAAACGTGTCTCTGAACCGGTGACCAGAGATGCCAAAAGAAAAAGCGAATATCATAGTTTTATAAATGATAAAGAAAAGAGGGCACACCGGCCTAGGGCATTATCCCAAAGAATGATTTTATTAAAATAAGAAAAAAAAACTCACAAACATGTGAAGAGTATTTGCATATCTTAGCCTCCAAATCGGGGCATACAGTCCTGTTATGACAGCAGTCTCCAAACCACGATGGAAAGGACATAGGGGTTGCAACAGCTAACATGTTTCGAAGGTGAATCTTCTTCCTCAGAGCTAAAGCAGCAGCAGTTTTTAGTTCAATAAATACATACTGACATTAGTGGGACATACCCCAGGAGAGCTCACGTCCTCCTCCCACTAGAGGGAGGGACTTGCCCGAAAACTAGCACTTGTAATTACTATGATAATCCCAGCAATTCCTATAATGGTACCACACGCACATATGTGTATTCAAGTGTGTGTTTATATACACACACGCATATGCAACCATCCATTACGGCCATTATCAATACTAAATATTGTATATGCACTGTACCTGTATAAATATATGTATATGATCCGCATGTAACTACCTTTCTCTTGCTCTTGCTGTACAAGTTTGTTCCGACGGCCATACTGGTGTCTGGAACGCACGCTGTGATGTTTGTGTTCCAGGGTACACAGCAGGAAATACACTGGAGATGTCACTTCCTGTTTTCCAGGTGCCCATGGGCCTGATGTCATTCCCGGCCGCCATTTTGGTGTGGGCCGCCACAAGAGGCCAAAGGAAGATGTTGTATCACAGTACTACTAGCCCCAAATAGCAGCAACCAAACAGAATGGCAGCGGCAACAATGTAAATAGTCTGGTCCTATATACAGATGGTGTGTACGTACAGGAAGAAAGGTGGAGGAGGAAATTAAGGGCTCTCGCTGAATGTTTACAAACCCTCATATAAGTATAAAAAAATCAAAATCGATCTAAGATGCTCAGGCTACAATGTATACATACTCTAAAGATCTGAGTTACATAGGTCAAACAATAAATACAAGTAAGAATTCATGTTGAAAATAAAGCAAACGCATGCCAAAGCAGCCCTTGACGCTGGTACTACCTACTCAATGTTTGAACAATGTTAAATATACATATATACGTATGTTTGGAGATTGAACATTGAAGAATTAAAAATTATATATAAAAATATATATATAAAATAAATATTATAAAGGAAATTTGAAAGTTGTTGTTAAAATATAATAATAATAAAAGTGTATTTAACCACTTGCCGATCGCCGACCCCAGTCTGACGGCGACAGAGTGGCACGTTATCGCAAACCGCCGTCATGTGATGGCGGCTGCAATAACTAGTGCTGTGAGCGCACGCTCACTGTGTCCAGGGGGGCCAGGGAGCGTATAGGGCGGACTCGTTGGCCCACGATGGCCCCCCACAGTGAGAGAACAGATGGAAAAAAATGTTTTTTTTATATTTTTTATTTGGATTTGTATTCTAGCAAAAAGTAAGAAATTTGGGTTTTTTTGAAAAATTGTCGCTATTCTTTTGTTTATAGTGGCGATCAGAAATGACGCAGAGGTGATCAAATACCACCAAAAGAAAGCTCTATTTGTGGGAAAAAAGGACGCAAATTTCGTTTGGGTACAACGTTGCACGACTGTGCAATTGTCAGTTAAAGCGACGCAGTGCCAAATCGCAAAAAGTGCTCTGGTCCTAAAGTGGGAAATCCTTCCGGGGCTGAAGTGGTTAATAAACCAAGACAATGTTACAATGGGTTGTCAGGTATTATGATGATTGTTCTTTAGGTAATTTAATGTATTGTGACATCTTCGTAAAAGATTAATATATATTTTGTAATACACACATATATACAATATACAGTATCTCACAAAAGTGAGTACACCCCTCACTTTTTTGAAATATTTTATTATATATTTTCATGTGACAACACTGAAGAAATTATGCTTTGCTACAATGTACAGTAGTGAGTGTTCAGCTTGTATAACAGTGTAAATTTGCTGTCCTCTAAATAACTAAACACACAGTCATTAACGTCTAAATCACAGGCAACAAAGTGAGTACACCCCTAAGTGAAAATGTCCAAATTGAGCCCAAAGTGTCAATATTTTGTGTGGCCACCATTATTTTCCACCACTGCCTTAACCATCTTGGGCATGGAGTTCACCAGAGCTTCACAGGTTGCGAACTGGAGTCCTCTTCCATTCCTCCATGATGACATCACAGAGCTAGTGGATGTTAAAGAGCTTGCGCTCCTCCACCTTCCATTTGAGGATGCCCCACAGATGCTCAATAAGGTTTAGGTCTAGAGACATGCTTGGCCAGTCTATCACCTTTACCCTCAGCTTCTTTAGCAAGGCAGTGGTCATCTTGGAGATGTGTTTGGGGTTGTTATCATGTTGGAATACTGCACTGCGGCCCAGTCTCTGGAAGGAGGGGATCATGCTCTGCATCAATATGTCACAGTACATGTTGGCATTCATGGTTTCCTCAATGAACTGTAGCTCCCCAGTGCCGGCAGCACTCATGCAGCCCCAGACCATGACACTCCCACCACCATGCTTGATTATAGGCAAGACACACTTGTCTTTGTACGCCTCACCTGGTTGAGGCCACACACGCTTGACACCATCTGAACCAAATAAGTTTAACTTGGTCTTATCAGACCACAGGACATGGTTCCAATAATCCATGTCCTTAGTCTGCTTCAGCAAACTGTTTGTAGGCTTTCTTGTTCATCATCTTTAGAAGAGGCTTCCTTCTGGGATGACAGCCATGCAGACCAATTTGATGCAGTGTGCAGCGTATGGTCTGAGCACTGACAGGCTGACTCCCCATCTCTTCAACCTCTGCAGCAATGTTTGCAGCACTCATACATCTATTTCCCAAAGACAAGCTCTGGATATGACGCTGAGCATGTGCACTCAACTTCTTTGGTCGACCATGGCGAGGCCTGTTCTGAGTGGAACTTGTCCTGTTAAACCGCTGTATGGTCTTGGCCACCGTGCTGCATTTCAGTTTCAGGTTCTTGGCAATCTTCTTATACCCTAGGCCATCTTTATGTAGAGCAAAAATTCCTTTTCTCAGTTCCCCAGAGAGTTTTTTGCCATGAGGTGCCATGTTAAAATTCCAGTGACCAGTATGAGAGAGTGAGAGCGATAACACCAAACTTAACACACCCGCTCCCCATTCACACCTGACACTAATGAGTCACATGACACCGGGGAGGGAGAATGACTAATTGGGCCCAATTTCGACATTTTAACTTAGGGGAGTTTAGACATTAATGGTTACGTGTTGAGTTATTTTGAACGGACAGAAAATGTACACTGTTGTACAAGCTGTACACTCACTACTTTACATTGCAGCAAAGTATAATTTCTTCAGTGTTGGCACATGAAAAGATATAATAAAATATTTGCAAAAATGTGAGGGGTGTACTCACTTTTGTGAGATACTGTATGTATATATACATATATATGTGTGTATATATATGTATATATACACATGTGTGTACATAGAAAGTTGTAGCCAACTAAAAAAATGAAATAAATGGATGAATATGGAAACATAGGAGTCGAGGGGTGTGATACAATAGTTTTAGCATGACCTTTATACGATTTTATCTTGTCATCCTTGTTCAGACCTATGGCAATGAAGCTACCTAGAGTGAAAATCCAGTAAGACGCACGCTACATAACTTCTGATGTCTCCTTCCCATATCTAGATCATCTCCAATAGCCTCTATTCCAAACACCTTCATTCTTGTCCTTACCCCAGCACTCACGGACAGTTGATTTGGAACCTGACTGTGCCTTGGCATCCCGTCTCGTTTGATGCTTTTCCCCCCCGCCCACTTTGACCGATATGTGTGGTGGGCTTCTGCCTTTGGCAGACCTGAGTCAGCTTGCACGCTGATAGAATTTGTTCACACTTGGGACACACTCTGCCGAGCCCACCTTCTCCGATTGACGCCGACTTTGAGTGGCGATATCAACAAGCGGCATGCTCATTGGTTACATTACCATCTTCCTCTCTCAGCTTCCGGCTTAGTCCCTACATGTATGGAATGAGTAAGCCTTCCTCAGGAGGAATTTTTCAAAATAATTTTAAACACAATCAACACCCTTGACATTAAGACTTCATGTGTGAAGATCTTCTCACTCAGAGAGGGCCATATGGTGCCTACTTGGTCAGCCTAGTCTAAAACGAACCCCAACTGTAAACATCCCTGAAGAAGAGCCCGTCAATTGCCTCGAAACACGTTGGATGTTTTTGCAGCCTCTTTCCAACCGTGGGGGTTCCCCTACCACCATATGTCTTAGCACAGTGCTTTACTGCTTTGCCTCATCTTGTTTTGTCCATGTGATCTTCAATTTTATCAGTGCTTATATCTGGGCCATGTGGCCTTAGTGATGATACGTTTACCATAATAAATATTTAGAATTTTTACGATCCTTGGTATCTGTATATCTCCAAAGTCCCTTTCTTTGGAGGGTCTCTTTACAATTTTTGTTCAGTTTTGGGATGTTGGCATACATTCAGAGTTACCTTCACTCCTGCTTTTCCTTTCTGTTGTACAAGCTGTACACTCACTACTTTACATTGTAGGAAAGTGTCATTTCTTCAGTGTTGGCACATGAAAAGATATAACAAAATATTTACAAAAATGTGAGGGGTGTACTCACTTTTGTGAGATACTGTATGTATATATAGACATGTGTGTATATAGAAAGTTATAACCAATTAAAAAAATGAAATAACTGGATGAATATGAAAACATAGGAGTCGAGGGGTGTGATACAATAGTTTTAGCATGACCTTTATACGATTTTATCTTGTCATCCTTGTTCAGACCTACGGGAGTGAAGCTACCTAGAGTGAAAATCCAGTAAGCTTCACGCTACATAACCTCTGATGTCTCCTTCCCATATCTAGGTCATCTCCAATAGCCTCTGTTCCGAACACCTTCATTCCTGATGGATCCCCTTGTTCTTCCAGAAAGTGTCAGGGAACTGTGAATTTGTCCCTATGGCTGACAATGCCATCTTTGTGCTCGCTAATCCTTACGCTTAATGGGCAAGACGTATGACTACCACAGGGGCATACTATACCATATACAACATAAGCTGTTCCACAGTTTATAAATTGTTTAATAAGATGGAATCTCCCATCTCCCCCTACAACTGATTTTTTCCTGTGCCACATATAAGTGCACGGGCTGCAGTTCTTCACACTACATCTATAGCAGCCCTCTTGATCGAATATGGATGACCATACACTATTGGCTTTATTGGTGAATTTTTTTCACTCTACCCAGGGCTATTAGACTCCTTAGATCATGAGGCTTTCTAAACATTATGTATGGTCTATCAGGAAGTTTATCACCTAAAATCAGATCTTGTTTAAGAATATTCCAGTTTTTCTTGAGAATATTTTGAATTTCGAATGCCTTGCTGGTATACTGGGTGGAGAAACAGACCTGTTGAATATCAGAATCCATTGTAGATGATGGTAATTTTGGATTTTGATCAGATGGATTATCATATATAAGACAAAATATTTCTTATACGCTACTTCTATATAGCTTTCTTCGTAGCCTTTTCCTTTGAGCTTATTTTTGAGGAGTTCACTTTGTATAACATAATCCTCTTTTATCGAGCATGTACATTTCAGACGATAAAACTGCCCATAAGGAACATTTTTTATCCATCTGGGATGGTGATTACTTTTAGCGTGCAAGTAGGAATTTCCTCTGCTCGGCTTAAAATTTGTTTTGGAAATAATGTTACCGTTGGTGTCCCCTTTGAGTTCTAAGTCTAAAATTACTAGACATTTTGTGTCAATAATGTGTGTGAATTCTATGCCAAAAGGGTTATCCGGGCAGTGTGACAAAAAGCCATCTAGATCATTGTCTGCCCCATCACAGATGATAAGAACGTCATTGATGTACCTGGCATAGAGGACTAGGTTTGCGCCATAGGGATTATTACTCCAGATTGAATGCACCCTCCTCTAGTAAATAGTTGTTAATAGCTCTTGGACCATATATATGGTCAATAGACATGTAGAGGGAGGCTTCATCCAATGATAGCCATCTATAACCAGCTTGCCATCGATAGTTGGACAATATATCTAGCATATGGCTAGAATGTCTTACGAATAAGGGGTTACAATATCCTGCAGAAAGTGATCGATGTAGCACCGTAGGTTGCTCGAGAGGCTGTCTATACCGGCAATTATAGGTTTTCCCGGTGGATTCTTCAGACTCTTTTATTGAGGACCTCTTTCAGCAAGGCTTGATCTAATATTAATTTAAGTTCTTTGTATACTCAATAGTTGAATTTTTTTTCTGGGTACTTATCATCTAAAAATCAATATCATTCTCAACCCAATGAACATCAAGAATGATGAGTGACAGCATGCTTGTTGAAAAGAAAAAGATATTCGCTTTTAGTGAGGACCTCATTCAGCAAGGCTTGATCTTATTGGCGTAACATTACATTGTATCCTACTGTAAACCTGTTTGAACCAATCATATTGTGTAATGGTTTTAAATATTCAACACTTCAATAGTACGATTGTGTACTATTTTTTAAGTCTATGTTAAAATAAAATTTATTATATTTTAAGAAAACTATCAATACTTAACCTCTTCTTGTTTCTGATTGGTCTGAATTTTGATCATCTGCACCGTTATAGTCCCACCAACAGCCCCTACCCTCCTTCCTGGGTACTCCCCTTCCCCTTCTGTTCCCCCTTTACTCTTCCCGTACCCTCCCCCTTTCCCTTCCATTCCAATTTACATATTAATTGAAGTTCTTTTGTATACTCAATAGTTGGATTTTTTTCAATTTGCTGTATCACCAAGAAGTCTTCTTACCTCAGCTATATAATCCTCTCTGTTCTGAATTACTAGGCTCCCACCTTTATCCACCCATCAAATTATTACTTCCTAATTTAATTTCAAACTATCTATAGGGCTACTGTAGGGGTCGGATTGCTTATTGTTCTTATGAAATTTTTCCTTAAATGTATTAAAAACCATATCATAAAACGTAGAAATAGAATTCCCTTTGGCCCAATGTGGAAAAAAGGAGGAAACAGGCCTAACTGAGGCATGTAATACCTCATTCTCTAGTTGTGGGCCAGAATCTAAATGGAAAGATGTCATTTTATATGGTTGTATAATTCTTCGAGAATATCCAAAATAGAGTCCTCCTCCATGGTATTTTCAGAAGGTTCCATATTCAATTCCTTGTTGTTGTTAATGGAAGTGGCATCCTCCATGGTATTTTCAGAAGGTTCCATATTCAATTCCTTGTTGTTGTTAATGGAAGTGGCATCCTTTACCGTGTATTAACTTTAAATAGTTAGTTTGCGTACAAATTTATTGAGGTCTATGAATAGCTTGAATAAGTCAGGTGTACTGGATAGGGCAAAATTCAGACCTTTCCTTAAAAGATCCAGCTCCGTATTGTAAAATAGCAAGCTGGAGAGATTGTACATTTTAATGGTCGAATAGGTGGTATCTACAGTCTGCCTCTTTTTACATCCCTTTCCTCCTCTTTTCCCTCACCTATTGCTTTTTCCCTTTTCCTTATTTTCTTTGTTGATATGGTGAGGGGCAGAGGGTTTGGACTCTCGTTTTCTGTTGCAAGACCCTCTGTACTTACAACTTTCTTCTCTAAAAAAGGTGATGTAGGTATAATACCGGATGCATTCTCACAATTTGATGTATCTAATGTGGTAAAGGGATTAAATGTTTCTGGTATACTGTGTAAACCAAACTCAAATTCTAAGTTTGGTATCATTTTCTCAGTGGATATATTGGGAGTACTAGCTTTCGAGGACGATATAGATGGAGCCAGAAATTGTAGAGTCTGAGCTCGATCCTTTTTTAGATAATTGTCCCTCAATATTTGTATCTTTAGTTCTTGGACCTTTTTTTTGTGAAGATCTTCCTGATCTCGATTTTTGGCTATCATGATCATTTTTATTATTATTTTCACCATTATTGTTCGGTAAGGTAGAATGACAAATGATCCTACAGGGGTTGTTTGTATTGGTATTGTAATTTGTGTACTGCTGATGGTGTATGTTATTATGATGATGACGTTCTTGATGTTCATTGGGTTGAGAATGATATTGATTGGTTTTAGATGATAAGTACCCAGAAAAAATTCAACTACTGAGTATACAAGGAACTTAAATTAATATTAGATCAAGCCTTGCTGAAAGAGGTCCTCAATAATAGAGTCTGGAGAATCCACCGGGAAAACCTATAATTGCCGGTATGGACAGCCTCTTGAACAACCTAGGGTGCTACATCAATCACTTTCTGCAGGATATTGTGACCCATCTCCCAGCATTCGCAAGAGACTCTAGCCATTTGCTAGAAATACTGTCCAACTATCGATGAAAAGCCGATTATAGATGGCTATCATTGGATGTACCCTCCCTCTACACGTCAATTGACCATATATATGGTCTATGAGCTTCTAACCACTATTTACTAGAGGAGGGTGTATTTAATCTGACCCAGGTCAAGTTCCTTATGGATTGCGTAGAATTTTCCCTTACACACAATTACTTTTCTTTCTTTGGAGAACACTACCTCCAGGTCAAAAGCATGGCTATGGGGGCTAGGTTTGCTCCTAGCTATGCCAATCTCTTTATGGGATATTTGGAGAATTCCTACATTTGGAGGAATAATCCCTATGGAGCAAACCTAGTCCTCTATGCCAGGTACATCAACAACATTCTTATCATCTTGGATAGGACAGAAAATGATCTACATGGCTTTTTGTCACACTGCCGGGACAACCCTTTCGGCATAGAATTAGCACACGTTATTGACACAGAATGTCTAGTATTTTTAGACTTAGAACTCAAAGTGAACTCTGACGGTAACATTATTTCCAAAACACATTTTAAGCCAAGCGGAGGAAATCCCTACTTGCACTCTAAAAGTAATCACCATCCCAGATGGATAAAAAAGGTTCCTTATGGGCAGTTTTGTCATCTGAAACATACATGCACAAGAAAATAAGATTATGTTATACAAAGTGAGCTCCTCAAAAATAAATTCAAAGAAAAAGGCTACAAAGAAAGCTATATATAAGTAGCGTATAAGAAATATCTTGTCTTATATGATAATCCATCTGATCAAAATCCAAAATTACCATCATCTACAATGGATTCTGATATTCAACAGGTCCGTTTCTCCACCCAGTATACCAGCAAGGCATTCGAAACTCCACATAATCTCAAGGAAAACTGGAATATTCTTTAAAAAGATTTGATTTTAGGTGATAAACTCCCTGATAGACTGGGCATAGTGTTTAGAAAGCCTTGTGATCTAAGGAGCCTAATAGCCCCGAGTAGAGTGAAAAAATTCACCAATAAAACCAATAGTGTATGGTCATCCATATTCGATCAAAAGGGCTGCTGTGGTTATAAGAACTGCGTCACGTGCACTTACATGTGGCACAGGAAAAAATCAGTTGTAGGGGGAGATGGGAGATGCCATCTTATTAAACAATTTATAAACTGTGGAATAGCTTATGTTGTATATGGTATAGTATGCCCCTGTGGTCGTCTCTATGTGGGTCATACGTCTCACCCATTAAGAGTAAGGATTTGCAAGCACAAATGTGGCATTGTCAACCGCAGATACAAATTCACAGTTCCCCGACACTTTCTGGAAGAACATCAAGGAGATCCATCAGGAATTGAGGTGTTCGGAATATAGGCTATTGGAGACAATCTAGATACGGGAAGAAGACATCAGAGGTTATGTAAGCAAGACTCTTACTGGATGTTCACTCTAGGTAGCCTCACTGCTGTAGGTCTGTACGAGGACGCCGAGATACATAAAATCGAATAAAGGTCATGCTAAAACTATTGTATCACACCACTCAATGCCTATGTTTCCATATTCATCCATTTATTTAATTGTTTTAGTTGGTTACAACTATCTATATACACACATGTGTATATATACATATATTGTATATATGTGTGTGTTGCAAAATATACATTAATCTTTTACAAAGATGTTGCAATACGTTAAATTACCTAAAGAACATTCATCATATTACCTGACAACCCATTGTAACATTGTCTTGGTTTATTAAATACACTTTTACTATTATTATTTTTTTAACAACAACTTTAAAATTTCCTTTGTAATATTTATTTTATATATACTTTTTAATGCTTCAATGTTCAATCTCCAGGCATGCAGTTGTGCTCATAAGTTTACATACCCTGGCAGAATTTATGATTTATTGGCCATTTTTCAGAGAATATGAATGAGAACACATAAAATGTCCTTCCACTCATGGTTAGTGTTTGGCTGAAGCCATGTATTATCAATCAACTGTGTTTAATCTTTTTAAATCATAATGACAACAGAAACTACCCAAATGACCCTGATCAAAAGTTGACATACCTTGGTGATTTTGAGTTGATAACATGCACACAAGTTGACATAAATTGGTTTGAATGGCTATTAAAGGTAACCATCCTCACCTATGATCTGTTTGCTTGTAATTAGTGTGTGTGTATAAAAGGTCAATGAGTATCTGGACTCCTGACAGACCCTTGCATCTTTCATCCAGTGCTGTACTGACGTTTCTGAGTGATGGGGAAAGCAAAAGAATTGTCAAAAGATCTGCAGGAAAATGTAGTTGAACTGTATAAAACAGGAAAGGGATATAAAAGATATCCAAGGAATTGAGAATGCCAGTTAGCAGTGTTCATACTCTAATCAAGAAATGGAAAATGAGGGGTTCTGTTGAAACCAAACCACAGTCAGGTAGACCAACTAAAGTTTCAGCCACAACTGCCAGGAAAATTGTTCTAGATGCAAAGAAAAACTCACAAATAACTTCAGGACTCTCTGAAAACATGTGGTGTGGCTGTTTCACAATGCACAATAAGTAGGCACTTGAAGAAAGATGGGCTGCATGGTCGAGTCGCCAGAAGAAAGCCATTACTACGCAAATGCCACAAAGTGCCTAACAGCACAGAGACAAGCCCCAAACCTTTTAGCACAAAGTCATTTGGAGTGATGAGACCAAAATTTAGCTTTTTGGCCACACCATAAACGATACATTTGGAGAGGAGTCAACAAGGCCTGTGAAACACGGAGGTGAATATCTGATGTTTTGGGGGTGTGGAGGTGTGTTTGGGGTCTTTATGTTTGAATAATGCCCCGCGGCAAATTTACACTGCTATACAAGCTGTACACTACTTTAAATTGTAGCAAAGTGTCATTTCTTCAGTGTTGTTACATGAAAAGATAAAATATTTACAAAAATGTGAGGGGTGTACTCACTTTTGTGAGATACGGTATATGTATATTTAACATAGTTCAAGCATTGAGTAGAAAAATGTAGTACCAGCATCGAGGGCTGCTTTGGCATGCGTTTGATGCTTTATTTTCAACATGAATTCTTACTTGCATTTATTGTTTGACCTACTGTATGTAACTCAGATCTTTAGAAGAGTATGTATAGATTGTAGCCTGAGCATCTTAGATCGATTTGATTTTTTTATACTCATATGAGGGTTTTGTAAACATTCAGCAAAAGCCCTTAATTTCCTCCTCCACCTTTCTTCCTGTATGTACACTCCATCTGTATATAGGGCCAGACTATTTACATTGTTGACGCTGCCATTCTGTTTGGCCGCCGATAATTGGGGCCATTAGTACTGTGATACAACATCTTACTTTGGCCTCTTGTGGCGACCCACAGCAAAATGGCGGCTGCCTACAGGCGGGAATCAGGCCCGGACTGGGACACAAAATAGGCCTGGTAATTTTAGACTGAGCAGCCAATTTTTCCAGGGACCGGGGGGGATGGGGGGGTGTCGGTAGGCATTTGCAGGGTGGCTAGTGTCGGTCCTCCATACTGTAATGTGCAGATCTCCAGCTCCTCCTACCCCTTACTCCCTTACATCAGAGTTCTCCACAGAGCCCCCAGTTACATCAGAGTCCGCACAGATCCCCCAGTTACATCAGAGTCCGCAGAAGGCCCCCAGTTACATCAGAGTCCGCACAGACCCCCCTTGCATCAGAGTCCACACAGGGACCCCCCTTACATCAGAGTCTGCACAGGGACCCCCCCTACATCAGAGTCTGCACAAGGACCCCCTTACATGAGAGTCTGCACAGGGACCCCCCTTACATCAGAGTATGCACAGGGCCCCTCCAAATTAGTTTTAGACAGTGGGAGGCAGAAGAGAGGGCAGACGAGAGGGTGAACTGAGCTTACAGGATGGAGGCTAAGGCACAGGCTGCAGCTTTCCTCTTTTGGGTTTAATATTGCTGCCCACACATCCCAGGAGAGTGTGGGCAAGGAAGACACAGGAGTAGGGGGCAGGAGGAGCAGTCCATCCGAGGCTGAGCGGAGAGCCCTAAGGCTGAGCTGTGTGTGAGTAAGACACAGCTCAGCCCATGCAGTTGTTTCACCAGAGGAGACACAGGTAAGGCTGCATAGCGATAGGTGAGCGGCGGTCGCGGCCTGTGTTAGCCCTGTCCAGGCCACGGTCGCCGCTTACCTCCTGCTGTGTGGCCTGGACATCAAGAGGCCATGGAGCCGATGGCCCCTGCCCACTGGGCAAATGCCCAGTCTGCCCTATGGCCAGTCCAGGCCATCTTCAGTGTGTTTTCTGCTGTGTACCCTGAAACACAAACATCACAGCGTGCATTCCAGGCTCCAGTATGGCCGTCGGAACAAACTTGTACAGTAAGAGCAAAGGAAAGGTAGTCACACGGGGACCATATACATATATTTATACAGGTACAGTGCATATACAATATTTAGTATTGATAATGGCCTTAATGGATGGTTGCATATGCGTGTGTGTATATAAACACACACTTGAATACACATACAGTTGTATGCAAAAGTTTAGGAACCCCTGACAATTTCCATGATTGTCATTTATAAATATTTGGGTGTTTGGATCAGCAATTTCATTTTGATAACTGAAGGACACAGTAATATTTCAGTAGTGAAATAAAGGGTTTATTGGATTAACAGAAAATGTGCAATATGCATCAAAACTAAATTAGACAGGTGCATAAATTTGGACACCCTTATCGTTTTGTTGATTTGAATACATGTAACTACTTAGCACTGATTAATTGGAACACACAATTGGTTTGGTGAGCTCATTAAGCCTTGAACTTCATAGACAGGTACATCCAATCATGAGAAAAAGTATTTAAGGTGGCCAATTGCAAGTTGTTGTTTTCTTTCGCTCTCCTCTGAAGAATGGCAACATGGGGGCCTCAAAACAACTCTCAAATGACCTGAAAACAAAGATTGTTCTACATTATGGTTTAGGGGAAGGCTACAAAAACTTATCGCAGAGATATAAGCTGTCAGTGTCCACTGTGAGGAACATAGTGAGGAAATGGAAGACCACAGGCACAGTTCTTGTTAAGGCCAGAAATGGCAGGCCACATAAAATATTGGAGAGGCAAAGGCGAAGAATGATGAGAACGGTCAAAAACAGCCCACAGACCACCTCCAAAGACCTACAATGTCAGCTTGCTGCAGATGATGTCACTGTGCATCGTTCAACAATTCTGCGCACTTTGCACAGGAAGAAGCTGTATGGGAGAGTGATGCGAAAGAAGCCTTTTCTGCACACACACCACAAATTGAGTCACTTGAGGTATGCAAATGCACATTTTGGTCATAACAAGGGGCATTATGCATGGCAGCAAAAGAACACAGCATTCCAAGAAAAACACTTGCTACCCACAGTAAAATTTGGTGGAGGTTCCATCATGCTGTGGGCTGTGTGGCCAGTGCCAGTACTGGGAATGTGGTTAACGTTGAGGGTCGCATGGATTCCACTCAATATCAGCAGATTCTTGAGAATAATGTTGAGGAATCAGTCACAAAGTTGAAGTTGCTGGATATTTCAACAAGACAACGACCCAAAACACTACTCAAAATCTACTCTGGCATTTATGCAGAGGAACAAGTACAATGTTCTGGAATGGCCATCCCAGTCCCCAGACCTGAATATCATTGAACATCTGTGGGGTGATTTGAAGTGGGCTGTCCATGCTCGGCAACCATCAAACCTAACTGAACTGGAGATGTTTTGTAAGGAGGAATGGTCCAAAATACATTCATACAGAATCCAGATGCTCATTACAGGCTATAGGAAGCGTCTAGAAGCTGTTATTTCTGCTAAAGGAGGCTCTACTAAATATTGATGTGATTTTTCTGTTGGGGTGCCCAAATTTATGCACCTGTCTAATTTTGTTTTGTTGCATATTGCACATTTTCTGTTAATTCAATAAACCTCATTTCACTACTGAAATATTACTGTGTCCTTCAGTTATTTGATAGATCAAAATGAAATTGCTGATCCAAACACCCAAATATTTATAAATGACAATCATGGAAATTGTCAGGGGTTCCTAAACTTTTGCATACAACTGTATGTGCGTGTGGTACCATTATAAGAATTACTGGGAATATCATAGTAATTACAATTGTTAGCTTTCTGCAAATCCCTCCCTCTAGTGGGAGGAGGACGTGGGTTCTCGTGGGGTGTGTCCCACCAATGTCAGTATGTATTTATTATTTAACTAAAAACTCCTGCTGCTTTAGCTCTGAGGAAGAAGGTTCACCTTCGAAACATGTTAGCTGTTACAGCCCCTATGTCCTTTCCATTGTGGTTTGGAGACTGCTGTCATAACAGGACTGTATGTCCTGATTTGGAGGCTAAGATATGTGAATACTCTTCACATGTTTGTGAGTATTTTTAATCCTTATTTTAATAAAATAATTATTTGGGATAATGCACTAGGCCGGTGCGCCCTCTCTTTTCTTTATCATTCAGTGACATCTGGGACACCCCCTAACCTTGGGGGCCGCAAGGCCATAGCAACTATCCTTGGAATATCTGTTCACATTACACCACACTATTGCGTAGGAGTAATTGCTTATTTGGTGCTATCCGAGTTTTATGGCCAGTTTTAGTTTACTGGTTATATTAATCTGGTGATTCTGTTAGGGATAGCTCTGGTGGTGGATTATGATAAGAGCAAGAATCATACAACTAAATTAAAAAAAAAAAAAAAATACTATTCTATGCCAGTTTTCATTTGATAATAAAAAAGTCAGGAAATAA
>BLSH010264060.1:747745-765746 GCA_018402905.1 Glandirana rugosa
TTTTCTTGCCCCTTGGCGGCTACATTTGTGCCGCCAAGGGGCGGGACAGTCATTATATAATTCCTCATATTTGCGATAAAAAAAAATCACAATTGGTGTTTATTGATTGGTTTGCGCAAAAGTGGCCGCGTTTACGGATGATGAGAATTCATTTCTGGGTTTTGTTTTTTTTTTACTAGTAATGGCGGCGATCTGCGATTTTTAGCGGTAATTCGATATTGGGGGGGACATGTCGGAACATTTTGACACTTTTTTGGGACCAATGACATTTATTCAGCGATCAGAAATTTAAATGTCCACTGATTACTGTATAAATGTCATTGGCAGTGAAGGGGTTAACCTGCAGGGGGAGAGCTAGGGGTTAAGTGTGTTCCCTGGGTGTGTTCTTACTGTGGGGGGGTTGGGCTAACATGGGCATGAGAGATCTAACTGATCCCAGTGACAGGGATCAGTAGATCTCTCGTGCCCCACTGACAGGGCGGGGAACCGCCGTGTTTACATCGGCGGTTCCCCGTTCTTTTCCCTGTAGCCGCTCATCGCGGCTCGCTGGCGAACATCGGGTCCGCCCGAGCCGCGGGCACACTCCCCAGGAGTGCGGTGGGTGCGCGCGTGCGCGCCCCCTGGTGGCCAAATGCGAATCGCCGCTTATTTACGGCGATTCGCGCAGGGCTCCCCGACTGCCACCGTGAAAAGACGGCGCGCGGTCGGGAACCTGTTAAGAAATTCATCAGATATAATACTGTGCAAGAATGACAAAAATAATAAGTTATTCAGATTTATATAACACTGACTTAAGTAACAACATCCATGACAAGCTTTTTAAAATTGTATGGAATTTAGGTGGCTATGGACTAAAGGAAGCGGTCCAATGACACACTTATATTAATATAATTGAATATTAATATTCAAAACCATTTCATTCAAAGAAAAGCTATGATATATGTTCCAAAAATTACTAAATGTAATTACTAAATGTAACATTATTTTTAAACAGGCTTTATAACGCACCAACGTTTTGCACAGAGCTTTAACTGGTTCCGGACCACGTTGTATCTTTCTTCTGCTGCAGTGTGGCAGCGTCCCGCAAATCACCGACTATAAGGGGCGCTCATGCCTAGAGGGCGCGGTGAGCACGACGGTCCAATTCGCTAGAGGACCGATCAATCTGCAGGAATAGACCAATGATATTTGGTCTATTCCAATTGATCGGTCCTGGAGAATAGCATGTCTCCTCTGTCTGTGGAATGTAAACACAAACAGGGGAAGTGATGTCACTCTCCCTCTCTATGTCCTTTTCCGTTCCAGAGAAGACATCTAAACGTGAGTGCACCAACACCACAATAACACCAGTACACATAGGCACACTTTCAACCCCCCTAATCGCCCCCTGATCACCCCCCCCAAGTTAACCCCTTCCCTCCTGTCATGCCTGTCACTGTGTCACTGAGTGCAGTGATCAGATTGTTCACTGATCGCTGTACTTGTGTCACTTGTGACACTAATAAGTGTTATGGTAGGTAGTAGTAGGCCTAAATAGGTATAAATACCCCCCTAATAACGTTTTTAACCCTTTGATTGCCCCCCTGTCACCTGAGATCACTGTATAAGTGTCACGGGTGACGCTAGCTAGATAGATAGTTTTTGTTTTCCTTTAGATTACCCACCGTATATTATTTTATATACCTTTTATAGGTTTTAACCCCTGATCACCTGGCGGTGACCTCAGTTACGTTTTAGCGCTCGTTAGGGTCAGCGTCCACCCCCGCAGGGTCCGATTAGTACTGGTACTCTGACATGCATACATACACTTAAATAGGTCAGTTAGTAGTATATTTTATCTGAAAAGATCAATATCTGATCTGATCAGATCTAGATTAGCGCCCCCACTAGATCAGTGTTCTAAAAAATGCAGCATTAGCGTGATCAGCCCAGATACCTGCTAGCACCTGCATTTAGCCCCTCCGTCCAGCTCAGCACACCCAAGTGCAGTATCTAATAGATCACTGACACTTACAAAACACAATACACATATCTGCATTGTTCGCAGAGATCAAGCCCAATCCCTGCGAAAGTTGACAGGGATTTTGGTAGCGACTTGAAACAGGCTCTGACAACCAGGTGCGCTTTTTCGCCTGTGAGTCACACTGGTGTACCTATAAATTTAGAGCCCAAAATGTCCAATCTGAGGTACACTAGTGAAGAGTCCTATGCGATGCTGAGCATGACAGACGAGAACGATGGGGAAGCTCCACTGTCAGATTTAGGCTCAGTATTCAAACCCGTAGACAGCAGTGGCACCCTGTCAGATAGCTCTGACGATGGAGTTGTGGTTCCTGCTAAGGTCACGCATACCCGATCCCATTCTGCTGTCGCTGAGGTGCAAGAACCGAAGGGCTCTCATATGGAAAAGAGAGCCAGTACTAGTGCCGCTACTCCTTCTGGTGAACTGGGAAGCACCAGCGGCCTAGTACACCCTGGTCATAGACAAACGAGCACTGCAGTAACACTTGGTGACGTGGCGAGTCCCATAAGCGCAGTTCAAGCTGGTGTAGCTAGCACATGTAGTCTCCCGCAGCCACAAACAAGACAGACAGGCCCGCAGAGCCCATAGTGCCCTTCCTGCCGTGCTTGCAAACCCTGATTGAGCAACCCACCACTGATGCAGTGCCCGTACTGCCCCCCTTCACTTGCCAACCGGAATTCAGGTGCTTTTACGGCCATTGATTTTTATTCGCTGTTTTTCACCGAAGATATCTATAGATCTATTGTGAACCAAAGCAATTTGTACACTGGTCAATTTATCGCCACTAATCCCCATTTGTCAATTGCCAGAGATTGGAAACCAATTACGGTTTCCAAATTTAAGACCTTTCTAGGCCTTACCCTACTCATGGGCATACATAACAAATCTGAGTTGCAGTCATTTGAACACCCAATTTGCGTAGACGAGTCCCTGATTACATTTTTTGGCCATCTTGCTTTCAAACAGTACCTCCCCAGCAAGCGTGCCAGATACATGGTCAAGTTGTATAAGCTCTGTGACAGGGCCACAGACTATACATATAGCTTTATGGTTTATGAGGGAAAAGATTGTCACGTAGAGCTGGAAGGATGCCCAGACTACATAGGGAGCGCTGGCAAAATTGTGTGGAACTTGGTGTCACCCTTATCCAGAAAAGGGTACCATTTTTATGTGGACAATTACTACTCAAGCGTGCCACTTTTTAGTCATCTGTTGGATCATCAAATTGGAGCATGTGGCACCAAGCGATCTAATTGCCGGAGCTTCCCCCAACGGCTGGTAGAATCCCGACTTAGACAGGGGGAAAGAGCCTGCTTCAGAGGTAGTAATTTGCTTGCAGTGAAGTGGAGGGATACAAATAATGTTTTCGTTCTTTCATCCATTCACGCAGATACGACTGTCCAAATTCAAACGGCGACTGAATTTGTAGAGAAACCATTCTGTGTCCACGAATATAACCAAAATATGGGAGGGGTGGACCGCAATGACCAGTTATTGGCGCTGTACTTAATTGCCCGTAAGACCAGACACTGGTATAAAAAAAGTCTATATATGTATTCCAATTGGCTATGCTGAACGCTTATGTGCTATACAAAGCGTTAGGATGGACTGGATTTCTCCCTAAATTCCAGGAGGAGATCGTCACAGTCCTTCCATTTCCAGATGGTGCTGCATCTTCTTCATCATCTTCCCAAGCCAAATGCAGTGAGTCAGCTGCATTTACGGCATTTTCCACATGCCATCCCTGGTATCCCTACCAACCGAGCTCCCAAAAAAAAGATGTTGTGTCTGCAGATGACGCTGATACAGATGTGACCCCCTCATTTTTATTATCCCTCCTGTTTTGACCAGCCTGGTCTTTGCATCGGTGACTGTTTCGAGTGCTACCACACACTAGTTGAGAGTTAACGTAGACAACAGCACTACACAGGAATAGGGCACACTGTCACAGGGTCTCCAAAGATGTCACCGCATTTTTGGAAACCCTAACCTGTACTACCCGTTAAAAAAAAAGCGTACAAAAAAAAGTAAAAAATTTAAAAAAAAAAAGTTATAAAAAACAAAAACTATAAAATAATAAAGCCAAAAACAGTTGTACGTTTCTTGTTTTTCTATCTCTATTTTCTCTCTATTCTCTTTCTTTTGCTCTCTCTATTGTTTTTTATGCATACCTATAATGCGGCACAGTCGTGTAGTGGATAGCCCTTTCACCTAGCAGTAAAAGGGTTGCTGGTTCGAATCCCAACCACGACACTACCTGCCTGGAGTTTGCATGTTCTCCCTGTGTTTACGTGGGTTTCCTCTAGGTACTCTGGTTTCCTCCCACACCCCAAAGACATGCTGGTAGGTTAATTAGATCCTGTCTAAGAAAATATTGGCACTTGTATGTTGTAGTGATGTTATTTAGATATTATTATGATGGTTAATTTTCCGCAGCACTCGGTTCTTCCAGAGGGAAACATTTATTGACTTCAGACAGAACAAAGTCCAACAAGAGATAATACAATCCAACATAGGTGTAGAGAATATTGATGTCAGGAATAGTGTAGCACTGAGACCACTTCAGAGGAACACAGTTTTCCTGTCATACCTTACCTACAACAGGCCTCCTTCTTCTACACCTTTCTCCCCCCCATGGGTGACTAAGAGTGATTGACCAATTTAATTAGGCCTTTTGTCTTGAAAGAACAACAGATAATGACCCTAAGCCGCCAACAGCTGTAATCATAAACTCCTAGGTGGTCTTTTATTAACATTAACATATCATGGAGGCATTATCTGTCTTTAATCAAAACTCCCTTTGAAATGCCTAATTAGATAACCAGTCCCGAATATTACAGGGCCGTTATGTGTCCCTTTTACATGTAAAGAACAATTGGTTTGGTCAGTCTATTCTTTAATCAAAAACCCCTTTGAAATGCCTAATTAGATAACCAGTCCCAAATACCAATGCGTCTTTGCACAACAACACAGTATAAAATAGATTTGTCAACTCCCTGTCCCAATACATACCCAATATATGTATACACACAATATAATCTATACATGTGCATGTACACACACATACCTACACATATACACACATATATATATATATATATATATATATATATATATACATACACACATATATAACATACTACATATGTGTATGTATGCATGTGAGTTAGGGACCTTAGATTGTAAGCTCCTTGCGGGTAGTATATGTAAAAGTGCTGCGTAAATTGATGGTGCTATATAAGTACCTAAAATAAATAAATAAATGTTTTGTTACTGTTTTTTATCTTTTTTTTTGCAGGTATGTTATTTTTTTATAATGTTTTCCTGTAATGTTTTATTATTTTTTCTTCTTAGCAGGAAAGTTATTTTTTATATGTTACTGTGTTTTATTAATCTTTTATTGGTTTAAGCTACTCCAGCTGCAGCACTGATTTATTTATGGTGACAGCAACACCGTTTGCTCCCACCATACATAAAGCAGCGACTCCATTGCTTTTGGAGGTGATTTCACCACCACAAAAAAAAAGAGCATATATACCGGAGCATAGGGGCAGGGGTGGAAATTGAGGTGGATTGCCCCTATGCTCCAGTATATGTTTTTAAAAAGGGGCTATGCCCACCATTAGAAGTGGGTGGATGAAGGGCGGTTTTCTAATGGTGGGCATACCCACAATTGATTCTTTTTTTTTCATTTAACCCACAGGCTGCATGAGAAAAAAAAACATTATAACATATGCCCAACAAGGACCAGCGACACATTAGTATGCTGCTGGTCTTAGAGTGGCTATACCAGAATGATGTCTGCAGGTATAGGTATCATCTAGGTATCGTTCTCTTCAGCAGGCGGTCAGCTTTCATGTAAAAGCAATGCTAGTGGCTGATTAGGTGCTAGATTGGTTTTACAAGCAATGGGAGGGAATGCTCCCCTCTCCCACCATCTCCCATGGTTTTCTCGGGCTCTCCTGTCCCACCGGAAAACCCGAGAATGCAGCCAGTGGTTCCGACAGCTGACCATAGAGCTGACTGAAAACTAGAATGGCTCCAATCATCTCTATGACCTAAGATACCGGAGGCTACAAGCATTTCATGATTTCAGTTTTGCCGGATATAAACAGCGCCATTGGGAAATTGGGGAAGCATCTTATCACACCGATTTTGGTGTGGTCAGATGCTTTAAGGGCTGAGGAGAGATCTAGAGTCTAATAGAACCCCCATGAAAAAAAAAAAAATATGCGACACTACCTATTTTTATCAGAGTATATTTAAATTTCCAGTCATAACAATGAAAATGATTAAAAAAAGATGAAAGGGACAGTGTAAAAATAAAATAAAAAGCAGAATGAATAAAAAAAAAAATGGGAAAACAATGAAACACTCAGAAATGTTACGTTGGATTTTTTTCAAAAGGAGTTTGCGCAGAGCACATTGACATATAAGATCTATTTTCTTTCGTTCGTGAATGATTTGCTCTTAGGAAGAGCATTACTTTGTGGCTACTGATGGAAAATCTTAGAAGAACGTTATCATAATAACAAATCTAAAAATAAAAAGGAATTTGTTTTGTTAAGGTTATTTTTTTATATTTAGCACTAAAAACCTGAAAACATATCTGTAGGGCTCCATTTACATCATGGCATTCCGTTTTGCGGGCGGAATCGCCACAATTTTACCCATGATTCGTAAATGCTACAAATCGCAGGGTGCCCTTGCAATCCCCATTACTTTGAATGGCACCCAAATCGCTGCGCTATTTTACCGTGATTGTTGCCCGACGAATTGCTGTAAAATCGCGCAAACAGATGCCTGTCACCCTAAAGAAGTACAAGAACTTTGCGCCGTGATTTCAGTGCCATTCAAGTAACGGGGATTGCAAGGGCGTCCCACGATTTGCAACATTTCCAAATCGCGGGCAGAAATGTGGCGATTCCACCGGTTTCGCTGGATATAAACAGCGCCATTGGGAAATTGGTGAAGCATCTTATCACACCGATTTTGGTGTGGTCAGATGCTTTAAGGGCTGAGGAGAGATCTAGAGTCTAATAGAACCCAAATCTATATATATATATATATATATATATATATATATATATGCGACACTACCTATTTTTATCATAGAGTATATTTAAATTTCCCGTGATAACATTAAAAATGATAAAAAAAGATGAAAGGGACAGTGTAAAAATAAAATAAAAAGCAAAATTAATAATTTAAAAAAAATGCACCCCTGTCCCCCTGTGCACGCGCGCAAAGGTAAATGCAAGCATGGGTCTCGTGTCGTATGTAAACAGCAATTGCACCACGAATGTCAGATCGAGGGCAGTAATTCTAGCAGTAGACCTCCTCTGCAGATCTAAAGTGGTAACCTGTAAAGGCTTTTAACACCTTAACGCAAATCGCCGTTTATAAATGGCAGCTGCTTTAAGTGGAGGTATTGGCATATAGCCTGCAGCTACAGTGGTAACCTGTAAAGGCTTTTAAAGGCTTTTAAGTTTTAACCACTTAACGCAAATTGCCATTTATAAATAGCAGCTGCTTTAAGTGGAGGTATCGGCATATAGCCTGCAGCTACAGGCTATACCCCGGTACCGTTTTTTAGAGCGGGCAATTGGCTATCCGGCGATAATGGACGATCTGGCTTGGGAGCCACTCGGTCATTATCCCAGGCCGTGGGAGGGGACATCCCCCCTCTCACCGCCTTCCACTGCTCTTCTCCGGCCTCCTGTCCAACCGGGAGACCGGAGCTCTGATCCTGCACGTTCGTCGGCTAGAAGGAGACCTGAAGGAAGCCGGAATTGGCTCAGATCATGTCTCCTTCATCAAATTCCGGAAGCAACGTCACAACGTCACTTCTGGTTTACTCGGCAGCTAACGGCACCAGTTTTAAAAAAAACAGTAACAACAAACAGCCAAGAAAAAAATCCAAGGAAAAAGCAAGCTCAACTTACCAACCAGCTTGAAACCAGACAAATTAACCTGTCTAACAGTATGCGTTAAAAGCAGGGGATTGGTTACACACATTTGCAAATGCATGTGTAAGCTGGAGGGCCCCGGCAAGGCTCCCTGTGTCCTCCAGACCTTTCTCTGACTTGTGAGAGACTCCACAGTGGGAGCACATGCATTCTGATGAGATAGATGAAGGCAGGTGACCCGGAGGTATCCCATCCCTCCTTAAAAGGTACAGGGACAGACTGGACACACAGCAGATAGCAAAATGACTGAAAAGGTGGCAGTGCGTTTACCTGACCAGAATGAAATATCCAAAAAGTAAGCCACTACTTCCCTCTATAACTGGTCTATATAGTAAGGAGCGTTGGAGGGCATCAAGTAACAACAAAGAGCCAAGGAAAAAATCCAAGGAAAAACCAAGCTCAACTTTCCAACCAGCTTGAAAGCACAATTATTCGTTGAACTTATAGTGTTCTATGGGTACATGAGAGAATGTGTATCAAAGGATACCCTGGAACTTCATTGTCTCAATGAGGTTACCTGGTAAATCAGTTTTATAGTAAAATTGGGTGATATCAAATCACATAAGCACAAAAAAATTATACAGTGTACTAATGTTCATGGGCTCTTCATCGAACATTGCCTATTTTCAGTTTAAAAAAAAATTATTAATAAATGTAAGTAAATTCTCAACACATGCCATACATTTGATTAAACTACCTATCAGTCTCCATAGTCAGCCTAGGAAGTCATCTTCTGGTTAGCATGATTTCCTTAAAAAAAATATATATAAAAAGCTTTGCTAAAAGCATTCACTTCACCCAACTTTTAGCATTTTGGTTTAATTTAGTGCTGACAGTTCTACTTTAGTTTCCATTTGGTGCGCAAGTGAACATAATATGAAATGTCTTTCTGTACTTTGCTTTTAAATAATTAAAAAAAGCTAAAATAAAAGCTGTATTATGTATTATTAGAAAAAAAAAACATTTTAACATTAGCCTACCCCCAAAATGTTTGTGACAGATGTGTAATTTCTTAAGTCTGACATGTAATGAACATTATGCGGCAGTGGTCAAGCCGTATTGTATGGGAAAACAATGAAACACTCAGAAATGTTACGTTGGATTTTTTTCAAATGGAGTTTGCCCAGAGCACATTGACATATAAGATCTATTTTCTTTCGTTCGTGAATTGACTTGCTCTTAGGAAGAGCATTACTTTGTGGCTGCTGATGGAAAATCTTAGAAGAACTTTATCACAATAACAAATCTAAAAATAAAAAGTAATGAGTTTTGTTAAGGTTATTTTGTTTATATGTAGCACTAAAAAACTGAAAACATATCTGTAGGGCTCCATTCACATCATGGCATCCCGTTTTGCGGGCGGAATAGCCACGATTCTGCCCATGATTTGTAAATTCTGCAAATCTTTGGGACACCCTTGCGATCCCCATTACTTTGAATGGCACCCAAATCACGGCGTGATTTTGCCGTGATTGTTGCCCAATGAATTGCAGTAAAATCGTGCAAACAAATGCCTGTCGTCCTAAAGAAGTACAAGAACTTTGCGCCATGATTTAGGTGCCATTCAAGTAACGGGGATTGCAAGGGCATCCTGCGATTTGCAATGTTTCCAAATTGTGGGCAGAATCGTGGCGATTCCGCCTGCAAAACAGAATTCCATGATGAAAATGGAGCCCTGCAGATATGTTTTCAGTTTTTTAGTGCTAAATATAAACAAAATAACCTTAACAAAACTCATTCTGTTTTATTTTTAGATTTGTTATTGTGATAAAGTTCTTCTAAGATTTTCCATCAGCAGTCACAAAGTAATGCTCTTCCTAAGAGCAAGTCAATTCACCAACGAAAGAAAATAGATCTAATGTGTCAATGTGCTCTGGGCTAACTCCATTTGAAAAAAATCCAACGTAATTTAGTTTTACTTCAGTAATAGTATGCTGATGTTTTAACCACTTCCAGACTGCCTGCCGTCATTATACTTTGCCATTCAATACAGTTGCTATGGTAGCAGATACCTACCATAATCCTGTCTTTAAGATTAAAGTAGTCTCTGCAGCGGATTCGCCTCAAGATCACTTTTATTGGGGGTGGGAGAGGTAGCCCCCCTCTCGCCACTTTCCCGCCATCTCCGCCACTTTTCGGACCCGCTGGTAGCAGCAGAGGCAATCAGGTCCACTCTCCTCTGAGCCTGTGAGCTGAGTGAGCGAAAGCTGCCGCCCACTCAACTCCATAGCATTGAAGGGCGGAAGCGACGTTTGACTCTTAAAGGAGACTTTTTTTTCAAGTGTCATTTTATATATTTTATTGCATTTAAGTGTAAATATGAGATCTGAGGTCTTTTTGATCCCAGATCTCATATTAAGAGGTCCTGGCATGCTTTTTTCTATTACAGGGAATGTTTACATTTCTTGTAATATGAATAAGTGATCAACATGTTTTTTTTTTTCAAAAGGACAGTGTAAAATAAAAAAATAAAAAGTAAAATAAATAAAAAAAAGTTGAAAGCTGCCCATCCTGCCAGAAGTGAACGCATACGTAAGTCACTCCCACATATGAAAATGTTGTTCAAACCACACATGTGAGGTATCGCCGTGATCGTTAGAGTGAGATAAATAATTTTAGTGGCAGACCTACTCTGTAACTCAAAACTGGTAAGGTGTAGAAATTTTTAAACGTCACTGATAGAGTTTTTTATGTGCCAAAGTTTGCCGCTATTCCACAAGCGGAAGCAGTTTTGAAGTATGACATGTTGAGTATCAATTTACTCAGCATAACATTATCTTTCACAATATGGAAAAAATTGGACTAACTTTCTGTTGTCTTATTATTTAACTCAAAAAAGTCAATTTTTTCCAAAAAAATTGTGCTTGTAAGACCGCCACACAAATATGGGGTGACATAAATTATTGCAATGACCGCCATTTTATTCTCTAGGGTGTTAGAAAATATATATATATTGTTTGGGGGTTCTAAGTAATTTTACAGCAAAAAAAAAACTGGAAAAAAAAACTTGTAAACACCAAATCTCAAATAGAGGCTTCGTCCTTAAGTGGTTAATGTTAGTAATACATTATTACTTTACGGGCACTGCTAGGATGCCCTAAACATGCTGGCTTTCTATAAAGACAGTGGCAGACAGCAGATCAGGATGCTAAGATTGCTGCATTTCCACTGCCCCCCTGACCCTAGCTTGATAGAAGGCCAATTAACTTTTGTGGGTGCCTACCCATTAGTGATGGGAAGGAGGAGATAAAGTGCCTAAGGAAATCTTATTGGGATGAAATGCCTTGGGTGGAGCTTCCGGATGCAGACGCTGATGTCATCACGCATGCCACAAACAGTGGCATTTTTTCAAAGTAACAAAGCAATATTACTGCTTTTTGGAAACATTCTAAATAAACCAACCTTGGAAAATCTGAATTATTGAAGATTTTTTTTCATTGTGGATAACAGTGGTTTGATGTGATGTTTGAGGTTAGGAAGGTAGTTGATCCCATTCTTAATCCTGTATGGGGATTGTACCATACCTAGGCAAATACTGACCTCTAGGCTCTGTGGTCCACCCTTCTGGTATGCCTTTGCTTCATATTCAGTGGTAATGAATGATCTGGTAGTAGTCTCACTTTTGATGTTGGATTTCATAAAATAAAATAAGAAAGATTTATACACATGGAATGTTATATTTTATTTAAAACACAAGTGAACACCCTCAAAATATCATGCATCTTTAAATAAGTGAAAAAAAGCTGCGCTCCTAAAATAACAAGTCTATATTAGCAGCTGGCATAGCAGCCTTCAACCAGGGTTATATACAAATTGTGAAAATAAAAAATGCAGCGCTGATAATAAAATAAAAAATAATCATTGGTGAATATTTAATAAAGTGTAACAGTGGCAAATTAATAATAATTAGGTTTCACAACCAAATTGCTGTATTCATCAGTCCATATGTGAAAGTCATAGTTCACATATATGAGCTTTCAAAGGGGTGTCCCCTCTTCCTCAGAGCTAAATCAGATTCAGCTCTGAGGAAGTGGGGACACACCTTTGAAAGTTCTTTTGGACTTTTCATCCCACAATTGGCACTTGTCAGCAAACCACGCTGGGTGGAGCACTTGTTGGCCTTGATTTCGCTTGATACATGCATTTGTTTCCTAAGGGGTTGCCCAGCCTTGGAAATCTTGAAGGTGATGAAGTATGAGTAACATATGGGCCGGATGACAAGTAATTTAGGGTAAGAGTACCCAGTGTTATATATCATGGTAAAAGAGGTGGTTGATTGTATCTCATAAAGCTTTATAGCCAGCTTTGTCTGGTAAGAGTACCTACCTTTAAATCTTGTGGTGGAGGGATCTTTCTCACTTGGTCTTCACCCTTTTTTCTTCCGAAGCAGAATCCGTTGAGGAAGATCACTATTGTTCTCATATATATGAACTATGACTTTCACATATGGACTGATGAATACAGCAATTTGGTTGTGAAACCTAATTATTATTAATTTGTCACTGTTACACTTTATGAAATATTCACCAATGATTATTTTTGATTTTATTATCAGTGTGTCGTTTTCTATTTTCACAATATCATGCATCTTTGACTAAACATCCAACCATCCTCACTTTAGCAGTAACATCTAAGTATTTTCTGGTACTGCACATTTTCCCAGCCCCTTCAACCCTTACTTACTTTATCAGACACCCAGAATATTTGTGGGGCCTCAATGATTCTGTCTTTCATCAATGGCTGATGGAGCATACATTTAGAGTCACTTTTTTTACCCAGGTAATACCTGGAACCTGCCTGCACACCACCCACACATTGCTTCGCCAAGTGGGAGCAAGAAATAAATATTTCCTTCATCCCCGACTAGGTTGATTACACCATATACTTTGCTCACAAGACCTTAGTAGCCAAGAGGTGCCAAGAGACCAATGACCAACAGTTTTTCAGAACTATATTCCTTAGACCATTTTAACACTGGGGCGGTTTTCAGTCACTTTAGCGCTAGAAATAGCCTCTGCAAAGTGCCTGAAAACCGCCTCCCATTCATTCCAGTGTGTCTCTTCACAATGGGGCGGTGCGCTTGCAGGACATTCTGAAAAGTCCTGCAAGTAGCATCTTTGGGGCGGGTTGGGAGCGATGTACTCCCCTGCCCATTGGAATGAATGGGCAGTGCTTTCAAAGCGCCTTAAAGGTGATTTGAAAGCACTGTAAACCTGGTGTATTTCTCCTAGAAAGACTGGGCCACTGGGTTGACCAATATTTACAACCTTTAGTCAAGAGACTCCCTGGTTATTTGAAAGATACTACAACAGTAATTAATGGTATAGGAGAGGCAATTTGGTCACGTGGATGCAGTTGGATATCAATGGATGTTAAATCGTTATGTTCCTGCATTCCGCATGACCTAGCATTACAAGCTCTCACACACCATCTCAAACATTATGGGGCATATTCAAACGATCAGAAAGAGTTCATAGTTCTAACTACTGACTTCCATTTGAGGCACAACTACTTTATGTTCAATAATCAGTTTTATCTTCAGAGTAGAGGTGCTTCAATTGGAGCCAAGTTTTCTCCCTCACTAGCAAATTTGTATATGGGGTGGTGGGAAGAAACATATCTTTTTTCTATCTCGAATCCCTTTTTGACACATATAGCATGGTATGGTCGTTACATAGATGACCTGTTGTTCATATGGAAGGGTACCTCCTCAGATGTGGAGTCCCTACTTTGCTATTTTAACAGCAATACACTAAACTTAGAGTTTAATGAGTTTAATGCAGAAACTCACCAGGAAAAGATTAACTTCCTTGATATTACTCTATCTGCAGACATTTCCACGGGTGAAATTCATACCTGCACGTTCCGTAAAGAATGTGCAGGCAATTCTTTACTTCTGGCTACGAGTTGTCACCCGGCCCATACAATTCGAGCTATTCCTACTGGGGAGTTTACCAGGGCTAAACGTAATTGCTCTACACAGCCAGGCTATCACAAAGAATGTGAAATTATCTCTTCAAGGTTACGTACACGCCAGTATAAAAACACGGATATAGAGAGAGCTAGGTCTATAGTGGATAAGAAAGATAGGAAGTCACTCCTTGGTCAATCTAGATCCAGGAGAGATTGTATATCCAGAATGACTAACCCTTTGACTTTTGTGACCTCTTATTCCTGTGAATTTACCCAAGTGAAGAATATTATAATGAAACATCTCCCTATTCTTTCCACAGACAGAGATTTAGTACCAATAGTTCAAAATGGAGTGAGATTCTCTAGCCGACGAGCCAGGACACTTGGGGATGTATTATTCCCCAGTTTATATAGTGATAAGAAACAAAGTCAGACCTGGCTCAATACTAAAGGTTCCTTTCGATGTGGTACGAATACCTGCAAATTTTGCTTGAAGCATAGTAAAAAATCAGGTATGGTTCGTTCATGTAGTACTGGCAAAAATTTTGAAATTAAGGACTACATGAACTGTGGAACGAAAAATCTGGTGTATGCTGTAGAATGTACAAAGTGTAATTTACAATATGTGGGATGCACCGTAAGAGCGCTAAGGACCAGAATCAGTGAGCATTATCATGGTGCATCCCAAGTTTCGGACAAAGGTCTGTCTAATGTTTCTAGACATTTTAAAAATGAACATTCTTCGAATATGTCTTCCTTTATCTTTTATGGTTTGGAGAGAATCAAAAAACCATTGCGGGGGGGGGGGATTCACATCGCAAACTCCTAGAAAGAGAGGTTTGGTGGATATATAATTTAGCCACCAGGGTACCTGATGGAATGAATCGGAGATACGATGTGGACCTCTTCCTAAAATGAAGGAATTAATAATTAGGATACATGACCAGCTAACTCATTGCAACACTTCCATGCAACTTAGTATGCGATAATGTCCTTATACAAAATCATTAGAGGTTATCGCAACTAGCGATTTTAAATGGAGTCCTCTTTTTGAGAAGGATATGATAATATCAATGAGAGAACTTCTGATCCTTTGCTTTGGTGTAGTGTTGAGGGCTCTATGACATGCATTTATTTTATTTTATATCATTATGCAAACCTTCACTAATGCTTGCCATTTCCTTTGTACATTTGGCTATGTACTGGTTTCCTTATACATCTGTTTGAATACTGATGGATGCCACTGACATACCAATTTTTTCCTTTTTGTCGGCTGCAGATTTTAACACAATTCTCACGTACTCTTCTATTTTTTCATTTCCTTTATTGTTACATTGTACACTGGTTTCCTGTTTGAACTTAATTGATATCAAGACCCGAATAGGGAAGAGAATCATATGTTTTGTATTTGACTTTAATTATTTGATTGTATGTGAGTATTTATACAAGTGAGTTCAGTTTGGAATGTTGTGCTGTGAACAAGGCATTATTTGCCGAAACATGTAAGCCTATTCCTGTTTGGACGATATGGAATAAAGAAGTTTTGATACTGCAGTTCCTGAGTGCCGACTTTTCCTTTTTTATTATGATGGATTTCTATTGGAAGAGGGAAGACTTCCTGAAGTCAGAGCACCTGGTAAAGTGTGTGGTTTGATCTATGGTTAAGCAGCAGCTGGTAGAGCGGTGTGTTTCTCTCTGACTTTGCCAAAAGACCAATGACCAATGACCAACAGTTTTTCAGAACTATATTCCTTAGACCATTTTAACACTGGGGCGGTTTTCAGTCACTTTAGCGCTAGAAATAGCCTCTGCAAAGTGCCTGAAAACCGCCTCCCATTCATTCCAGTGTGTCTCTTCACAATGGGGCGGTGCGCTTGCAGGACATTCTGAAAAGTCCTGCAAGTAGCATCTTTGGGGCGGGTTGGGAGCGATGTACTCCCCTGCCCATTGGAATGAATGGGCAGTGCTTTCAAAGCGCCTTAAAGGTGATTTGAAAGCACTGTAAACCTGGTGTATTTAACCCTTTTTGGGGTTAAAAGCGCCCTGCTAGCATCTGAAAAGCGGTGCAAAAGCACTGCTTAAAACAGCGCTAAAACGAGCAGCGCTTTAGCGCGAATGGCTGGTGTTTTCAGTATGAAAGTAGCCTTATGGTTCTTAGTATTTGCTGGTGTTGCCACAAAGCTGAGCGATCAATGCTTCATGTATTCTGGTCATGCCCCAAATTTGAACTCTTTTGGTCTGCAGTTACAGCCCTACTTTTCCATCATACATCCCTATCCAGGAAGGCCTACAAAATTCTTTGCTTATTCACCTACTCTATGTAATTAAAGTGGCTTTAAAGACACATAACACAATTACTTGTAGCCTCTCTGTTTTAGCAAGATATAAAGTGTAGTGTGTGTGCTTTTTAAACTGTAATCCTAAATACCTTCTTGCACAGCTCCACTGTGTGGTCAAGTGACCTCCCTCCTCTTTCCTTCTCCCATCTAAGGAGAGCAGTGGGAGGGGCTGAGATTCTCCTCTGACGTATGCTAGCCAGCAGAGGGAGGTCACGTGATCACACATCGGCACTGCAAAAGAAGGTATTTAGCATTATGATTTTAAAAAACTGACCCACTGTATTTAATATATTGCTAAAACAGAGAGGATGCAAGTTATTGTATTATGTATTATAGCGGAATATAGGCAAAAAGAGAGACGTGGGGTGGGGAGGATATTGGCTCTCACAATAATAAATAATAAAGTGCAGCACTATATATATATATATATATACAGAAGTGAACCATATATAAAAAAACCAAAATAAAGAGTGAAAAGGTAGACTCGGTTTCAGCCTTGTCAACCTAATGTGATAAATAGCTATTACAAATAATAATAAGTCCATTGCTATGAAATAAAAAACACAAAACGATGAACTGTAAATGTTGAATCCATAGAAAGGATGAAGTTAAAGTTCATAAATCGTCCTTCACCATATGCAACACCCAATGAAGTGACATGTACTTCCACTAGCCCAGCATGCACTGTGCACCTTCACCAGTAACAATGGGTACTCTTACCAGAAGTAAGAAGTTTATGCGCATGGGAACTGGATATCCAAGGCAATCGAGTGGACATCACCATCAACACCTCCACCATCCCGTCCCAATGTCCGGCCACACTTTGAAGCTATATACTTCACAGGTAGGTCTCACGGTGTAGATGAGGACATCAACCAACAGAATACCCAGCAGGAAACAGTCCAGCAATGGATCTTACCACACAGCTTGCTGATGCCTTTCTCCGTCCAAGCAAACAAGTATATAGCTTCAAAGTTTGGCCGGACATTGGGACGGGACGTTGGAGGTGTTGATGGTGATGTCCACTCGATTGCCTTGGATATCCAGTTCCCATGCGCATAAACTTCTTACTTCTGGTTGTTACTGGTGAAGGTGCACAGTGCATGCTGGGCTAGTGGAAGTACATGTCACTTCATTGGGTGTTGCATATGGTGAAGGACGATTTATGAACTTTAACTTCATCCTTTCTATGGATTCAACATTTACAGTTCATCGTGTTGTGTTTTTTATTTCACAGCAATGGACTTATTATTATTTGTAATAGCTGTATTTATCACATTAGGTTGACAAGGCTGAAACTGAGTCTACCTTTTCACTCTTTATTTTGGTTTTTTATATATGGTTCACTTCTGTATATATATATATATATATATATATATATATATATATATATATATAGCGCTGCACTTTATTATTTATTATAGTTTATGCAATTTGGGAAGTTGTAGTGCTGGCAGCTTGACTTCACATATATGTGGTAGCGCAATAGTATTTAAATTTTTCTATTGGCTCTCACACACAGACTCGAAATGACAGCCAAGGAGAGAGGGGGAGAGGGAGAGACTGTGTACACACAGTGGGATGACGGAGTCACGTAAACTGGCCATGGTATCATAAATCAGCAGCCATGATTATCGTGGTCAATACACATGGGGGGGCATAGGAACAGGCAGGAGCAACCAGGTATTTTAGAACATAGAAAGGGACAAATTACACTGCAAAAGCACTATGCTATAATTTTTTCCCCTTTCTGTACC